>PVIW01000254.1:0-280909 GCA_004026585.1 Noctilio leporinus
TTCTTTGCCTCTGCCTCCCCCCTCCCCCCAACCCCTTTCCCCCTGACCACTGCAGGCCTATTCCTTGTATTCATACACTTGGTTCTGTTTTGCTTGTTGTTAGTTTTGCTCATTATTGTCCCGTAATGGGTGAGAACATATGATACCTGTCCTTCACTGACTGGCTTATTTCACTAAGCATAATATTCTCCAGTTCCATATTTTTTAATATGCCTAAATGTTTAGACTATTATATTCTGAAATGGTTGATTCATTTACTCTTTCTTTCAACAACTACTCAGCACCTACTCTGTACTCAGCTATTTGGCAGAGAGTGAGAATTCAGTAATGAAAAACACAGACGTGGGTTCAGCCCTCGTGGAGTGTGTAATCGCTCCAGGAAAACATCAACAGATAACTGGGAGAGGTGATCGGGCTGTGGGAACAGTATGTACATAAGTCAAGAGTCTCAGGTACTATAAGAGTTTCCTATGGATGGAGTTCAGAAAGCCGAGTATAGGGGTGTGATACGAAGCTGGAAAGATGGGTAGGGGCTAAGTCATCGAAGAACTTAAGAGATATAATAAATACATATACGGGCCTTTATGCTGAAGACAATGGAAAGTCAAAGACTGAAAAGTGGTTTGATGGTGACAGGAAAGACATGACAGGATCTGCATTTGAAATCTTGTGTGAGGGGAAGATACTTGGATGAGAGCAACATAAATTATTTTGGTTTGGAATAGGGTTGTCATGGCAGTGAATGGCTAGATTAAGATGCATCTGTTGAGGCTGAATCAGCAATTGCTTCTTGAGTGATTGGATATGGGAGAAGGAGGAAGAGGAGTTAAGGAAGACCCCAGTTTTGGGTTAGAACAATTAGGTGGATGCTGATGCTGAGGGTGAGGAATGAAAGGACAGGAAAAATAAATACTTGCTTTGGGTATGCTGAGTTCCAGATGTCCTGTGAATAGAGACTTCCAGCAAGCGGAAGAAAGAGCTGGGCTCGAGATATGGAATTGGAAATTTTCAGTGTCCAGAAAGGAGAGGGCAAAGTATATATCCATGAGGGGTGGGTCATGTATGGAATAATGGGGGTGCTCAGTAATTATTCGCTGAAACCATGGGGTAAAATCAAGGATGCGGGTAAAGGGGCCCATGGGTCACCCATTTGTTAGCACTCATCGAGGAGTTGAAAGAAAAGGAAACTGAGCAAGGGTCTCAAGAAAAGGAAAACATAGAGCTGTGGCCTCAGAAAACCAGAGGAGAACATTTTGAGAAGGACTGTTCATCATTATTACATGTTTCTAGGAGGGGCAAGCAAAATAAAACTAGAACTTTGTGGCCACTAGATTTAGCAACATGACAAGAGCCAGTCATCTCTTGGCAAGAGCGATTTCCATTCAGTTACAAGGGTGGAGGCCAGCTGAACTTGAGTGGAGACATAAAAAATGGAGACGGTTAAGTGAAGGGCTAGTCAGCATTGTCCTGGTGAGGCACACAAAGGTGCACCTGGAATGGTGGCATCGTCTCTGCTCAAAGAGGATGTTCTCTCTCAGGATCACTAACCAGGAGAAGAGTAGGTCCTCAGAAACTAAGGAGCAAGTGGATGCCACATCACTTTCCTTGAAAAAAAAACAAAACAAAACAAAACTTATTGAGCACTTACTAAACATACACAATCCAAAGTGATTAGCATGCTAAGGTCTTCTGAGAAGCAGATGCCAAGATGAGATTGGGCATTCAAGAGATTTATTGGGAAAAATGCCCGTGAGGGAAGAGGAGCTGTGTGGGAAGAGCCATCAGACCCCTGTGTGGCCCCTGCAAAGAACAGGGAGGGAAGAATTGGATTGGCACAGGCCCAGACTACAATGCAGTTTTAAGAAAGTTTCAGCACAGCCAGTGGGGAGGCTTTAAGTCACAGTCACTTACCAGAGGAGTCTGCCCCAGGCTGTATCTGAAAGCAGCCCATGGGAATTGTGCGTTGGCATGAATGAAGTGATACATTTAGTAGAGTCAGGGCAGAGCATCATGGACCATAGGTCAATTACTGTCCCTGTGATAGGAGAGGATCCTGCTACCACACCTACATTATCCTATTTAATCCTTACATCACCTCTCTAAGCCAGATAGCATTATGCCCATTTGGCAGATGAGACATGATTAGAGAGGTTGGGTAGCTTGCATCAACTCACACAACGGGTTAGAGGTAGAGCCTGGATTTCCACCCATGGTGAGCCAGGCTGGCTCTGAGCAACTGCTAAATTTTCAGGAAGTGTGCTGTTCAGTGACTATCACAAGGGCAGCTTGAACTTGGCTCCAGTAGGAGTATTTACACCATGGAAATCTGCAGATGCTACAAATCAAGCCTTTGTGGATTTTTCCTGGAAAAAATTCCCAGCATGCCACTGACTTGAACCCAGATCATCTGACTCGAGGGCCGCCCCTCCAGCCTCCGCTACATGCAGTTTGCTTTATGATTCCCTGATGCATTTCCGAAGCCTACGTAGATAGAAGGCTTCTAGGACAGGGGAAGAATTCATCTCGCACCTTCTAGTGTTCCTAGCCATGCACGTACCACATCCCACCACTCAATACATGTTCGTTGTCAAAGGTGATACTGACATATACATTTTTTTTCACCTCTATCAATGATTAGAAGTTGGTAGCATCTGTGAAATAATATAAACGGTATCTGTTTCCACGCAGATTAATTCCTGAATTTATCATAGCAGACATTACTGGAAAGTGTGTTTCAACCTCAAGGTGACCATCCATTGCAGCCCAGGGTTGTGATTGATACGCTTCCTGTCTACTCTCACCCACCCAAAGGAGGAGCTATGTGAATTACCCCTCTGCCCGGCCACAGGCAGCTTTCTGTGAACCTGTTTCTCCTCCCCGTTCTGATGCTCCAGCCTAGGAAATAACAGCACGTGGAGGTAGAAAGCACAGAGGAACTTCCAGGGCTCAGCGTGTCCTCACTGTGTCATGTGTGCCAGGGTCTGAGAGCCTGGCACCTGGAAAGGATGACCCAAGGGAGTTAGGATGACAAGAAGCTGCCCAGGGGCTCCAGCCAATGTAGGAAGAGATGCACCTGCCCTCAGTGGTCTGAGCTGTAAGAAGACTCAGGACTTGGGGTCCCTTCAAACTGGGGGGTAACGTGTGAGCTACCAAAAACATTTCCAGCGCACGCGAGCAAGCGGCAGGAGGAACTGGATGGACCGTGAAGCCTGCTTCCAGATAAAAACACAGGTCTCTGGGAAGCACACTCTCTGAAGCCTTTTGGCATTGCAAAAGAATCTAAATCACCACTTTATTAGCACCACTTCTAACAGTGTTTCTTCCGTATGTATTTATTTTAAGATTTTATTATTTCCAGAGAGAGGGGAAGGGAGAGAGGCAGAGAGGGTAAGAGACATCAATGGAAGGTTGTCTTTCACCTGCCCCCAGCTACAGACCTGGCCTTGCAACCTGGTTATGTGCCCTGGCTGGGAATCGAACCAGTGACCTTTGAGTTCGCAGACCAGTGCCTTATCCACTGTGGCACCAGCCAGGGCTTATATTTATTTATTTTTCAAATACTTCTTTGAGTGTCTGCTGTGCGATGGGCCCTTTTCTCAGCAGTTGGGAACCATCTGCAGCTAAGACAAAACTTCGGTTGCTGCAGAGCTCACATTCACGCTTCACCTACAGTCCCAACCCTCTTCATCTTCGTCTCCTGGGGCAGCAGAAACAGGGCAGACCTGCTCTCAGGAATTCAGTCCGAGGGGAGGGGCAGTCATGTAGCCCTTGGGTTCTAACGTCAGGGCCAGCTCTACAGTCATTGGGGGACAAGGGAGGAAGTCATGCCCAGGAGGCTTCTTGGAGGAAGTGACACCAGAGCTGAGTCCTGCAGGATAAGTAGAAGGTGGCCACATAGAAAGGGCACAGCAGCTGGATGCATGGGGAGAACTAAGGGCAGCGAAGGTTGCTGGCTTATACAATTTGAGGCGGGAAGAAGCAACAACCAAAACCCCAGAATGCACAGCGTGGTGAGCCCACACGGTGCGTGCTCACCTAGTTCGTGCCATCTGTGTAAAAAACAGCAACACCCACATCTGAAAGCCATCTTCCTGCTGGTGGCCTCTGAAAAATAGGCAGAGGCTGCTTCCCTGGCCTCTCACCTGAGGGTAGACCATACTGCCCCACACTGCCTGTCTCCTTCCAGCGTGACTTGGTCCACTCCACGCTACCATTTCATCTTCGTTGCTTTCCACGTCCAAAGCCACCCTTCAAAGGAGGTTCCCAAAGATGCAATTCCTTCCCTCCTCATCCTGCTTGTCCTGTGGGTCAATGAATTCACTGGCCCATCCGTTGGGCAGCAGCTGGGAGCCTTACTCTCTCTCTTACCCACATTCCAGCACTTCTTTGCCACCCAGGAGTGAGGCAAACAATGGTCTTCACAGCTGCCTCTGCTCCTTCTGGAATGGCCCTTCCCGGAAATGTGGGAACCTCATCAGTCCTCTGTCAGCCAGTAAAAGTGGGGCGATAGATGTGCAAGAGCTTGGAAAAGACAAGACACATAAAACCTGCAGTGTTTTTGTTATCATCCGAGGCCTCTAGGCCTCTGAAGAAGCTATTTCTGGCTTCGTAGAAACTTCAGGAAGGAGAAATTCATGGACTTCAGTAAGTGCTCCAGGCTTCCCAAATAAAAACCTTCATTAAAACGTTTTAGAAGTTCCAGGGGAATTGCGAGGAGGGAACGTGTGAGGGTGAAGTGTCCCAGTCGGGACTTCCCAAGCCTTCGTCTTGGAAGGAGGTCTCTAAGCCACCACACAAATCCAAGTCCTGGGTCTTGGTTACTTCTTATAAACTTCATTTTACTTACACTTGCAGGCTGATTTGATGGAAGGCACTAAGGAAAAATGGTAACTCATGAAATTGTTCCTAAAATAAAAAGAACACAGAAATGGCCTTTATCCTTCCTCAGATCAACTGAACCCAACTTGGATTGCATTAACAGAAGCATCTGTTCCATCAGCCGCAAAAGGAGAACACATGTGTCCCCAATTCTGTCATGTGTCGTTCCAGGTGAACAGATAGCTCATAAAATTAAGGCAACCACATTCATTTTTTCAAAAGAAAAAGGAGGCCCTATAACACGGAGGCATGAAAGTCCACCCAGGGCCATTGTTTATTCTAATTTGAAAGGTGAAGGTGCTGCCTAATCTTCATGTCTCTTCCTCAAATACAAGAGTTAACAAAAACGTGCTAGTTCATATGGCAGATGACAAACTTTCCTGAGCTCTTGGATAAAAGTCAAATAAGTTTGACTTTGTTAATCTACTCCTCCTCATTTATAATTTAGATGGAAGAACATCTAAGTCAATGAAGATCTGACTGAAGAAACAGCCTCTTTTTGAAGAAATCTTGTATTTAAACTTTTTTAAATAAGTGTTTAAGGGTAAGAAAGTTCAAAGACTTTTGCTCCTTTTGTTATTCTTCATCTTTTATTTGGAGTTTGGCATAACCCACAGTAAGAAAAATAAACCTTCATTTAAAAAATATTGAAAACTATTTTTTGGCTATACACCAAAATATTTTTCTTTTTTTCATTATGTTTTATATAGTACATAATTACACATTTCTATTACATTTTCTATTATATTCCACATCTATTTTATCTTTGACTATTTATATCTATGTGGCAAATTTATGTTTGCTTTTTATTTTCCTTTTTTTTGCTTACCTATCCATTCTCTAATACATACATACGGGGTGATTTTGCAATAAAAAATATTTGAGGAGAAAGACTAAAATTTGATGCCAGTGAAATATTGTTTTGCTTTTGAATTTGAATAGTTAAGTAAATCAATGTATTAAGATTGAGAAACCAAAAAAAAAGAAAAAACATTCAGTGATCAGTTAACTGGATGGTAGGTTTCTATTTGGCTGTTTAGACTCTTTAACACTAGAGTATTTTTATGGTTAAAATTATAACCCCAGATAGTCAAACTTTCAGATTCATATTTTCCATTTTAGCCCACAAAAGCTTTACTTTAAGAATTTTGCAGAGAATTCTGGCTCATGTTTCAGTCTTTTTTCTGCAGAAGCCAGTAAGTAATAATATTAGATGCTGACCATCCCAAGGCCCTTAGGATCAATGCTAAAAGGCTATCAATTGAGAAGTTCTTTTAAAGCGCCAACTTCTTTCTAAACCAATTTGGATTAAATAATGAGGCCAGCTACCAACCACACTATTTTTAAAAGATCTAAATATTGGAAACAGACAAGTAATATATAGTATGTCAGGTGGCATTAATGGTCCATGGATAAATTCCAAGTGTCTGTGAACTCCAATAGAGGGAGGAAAAACATTTCATTATTTTCACCTGCTTGGCATTTTCTTTATTTTTGAATGTAGGCAATGAATGACAGCAGTATTAACAAGGCCTGTAATATTACCCAAGAATTCATAGATATCTTATATCAATTATTATTATGGGAGATATTTCAAAATAATCATTCACACCACCATAATACTTGGATTGAAAATATGGGAAATATTAGACCTATTGAGAAATATTTTTTTTTTTTAGTAAAGATATTATAAGATTTATAATATAAATCTTATATAAAGATTTATTTTTTAGTAAAGATAGTAAAGAGGGGAAGGGAAAGAGGCAGAGAAGGAGAAAAACATCAGTGTATGGTTGCCTCTCACCTGCCTCCAGCTATGGACCTGGGTGGAGACCTGGCCTGGAGCCTGGTTATGTGCCCTGGCTGAGAATCGAACCAGCGACCTTTGGGTTCGCAGGCCGGCACCTGTCCACTGAGCCGCCAGCCAGGGCAAGAAATCTTATTAAATACCATAAACAAAACATACATTACTTACCAGAACTTTTAGTATTTTGATGAATAATCCAATGGATTAGTTTTCCTTTTTAACCCTAAATGTGTTTTATTTTATATACGTAAGCCCATTGATTTGAGAAGCAGCTTCTTAGACTACACCAAACTGTCAAGAAGTCAGAAGTTCTTTATGCGGACTTCCCAAATCTATTTATAGAATTTAAAAGGGTCTGTACTCAAGAATTGAGATTTAGTACAGTCAATAATTTTTACTGCTCCGTCAGAGACATTTGTAAGTGAAATTTGTTTTATTGCAAGTATGTGTGGTGGTGAAGAGTCCCATGCCTACTCTGGTTTGGTCCACTGTCTTGATTACCATTAATGAGCTTTTACTACCATTTTTGCACCGTCAGCACACATGGTAACACCATGAAAGGACAAATGATAGCTTAGTGCTATTATTATGGAAATAGTTTCTATTTTGAGGACCCCTGAAAGGGCCTCAGAGTCCCTCCAGGAATCTGTGGACCACACTTGGAGAACCACTGTGCTAGAAAAAGTGGTTAGTTTGGGAATTCTTTCAAGCACTTGAACCACCCAGAGGACTCTATTTACATAAAAATTTTGTTGGTGGTTGTTGTCATTTGCTGTCCAACCCTTTGAAATACAAGTTTCACCCAAGATTGTAAGGGAGGATTTTTAAAAATCTCAGTCAAAAGTAATCTGTTCACTTTTTTTTTTTGATGGCCCAAAAGAGGCCCAGGGCTGAATACAGGTCAGGAAATTCATTTTATAACCAAAATATGTGGTGCTTCTCAAGAAAAAATTATCTAATACAAAGAAAGGCTTCACCCCTTCATTCATGAACCCTGTTAACACCTAGTAAAGTTTTTAGGCCACTTCTTAGAATAATGCTTTTAAATGCATAAAGTGAAATCATTAGGATTACAAAGAAACCAAATTATATTGAATTGTAGTCATAGTCTCAGACCATTTTTTTTTTAATTCATTCTCTTTTTTTTTTTAAGATTTTATTTTTATTATTTTTAGAGGGAAGGGAAGGGAGAGAGGCAGAGAGGAGAGAAGCATCAATGTATGGTTGCCTTTTCAACTGCCTCCAGCCACAGACCTGGCTGGAGACCTATCTTGCAACCTGGTTATGTGCCCTGGCTGGGAATTGAACCAGCGACCTTTGGGTTCGCAGGCTGGCACCTTATCCACTGTGCCACCAGCCAGGAGCTCAGACCCTTTTCTGGGGCTCTCTGTACTCCAGTTTGGTAACCACCTGCATCTCCCAAATGCTGGTGCCAAAAACTCCTGGAAGTGACATTTATTTTCAATGCATTTATTTCCAAGTCAATTAATATATTAAGTTCCCCAAATTGTGGCTGTCAATAAGACAGCTCTCTAAAGCAAATGGGTCCAGGGCAAGAATATGGAATAAGAAAAATGAGTTTCTCCTTTGCCTTCTGTAAGACAAAGAGGCACATGCCTACGGTGAAATATAGACTCTTTGGAAAGGCGAACGGCCCTGGGCTGGAGGCAGGAAGATTTGGGCAACTGTGCCAAATGGCCTAAGACTATCAAGAGTTCTCCACTGGGACTTTCTAAAATTTTGGTTGCTCTTTTTGGGAAAAAACAAAACAAAACAAAACCTGGTTTAATATCAATAACTTACTCCTTCTTCTCAACTTATTGAGTCCAACCAGCATCCTTCGATGTATACTTTCAACAGCAATCTAACCCTTAATGCTAAAAGTTAATAAGCAAAAATTTACAGTCACCTAAAGAGTGAAACCAATGATAATCCCACAGAAAGAGTTTTCCATTCTCCTGATGAAACATTTGTGAATTATTGAAAAATACTTTTTTATCTGCTTTCATAGGTGACTATGTTGGTGCTGAGAATGGAAAACAGCCAGTAGTCCACAAATCACCTCATTTAGTCTTGGAATTAATTTAAAAATACACCAGCATCGTGATCTCCCCTGATTGTGTTTTTCTTGGGCTAATAGTGGAATGAATTCTTATTCTTTGACTTCAGGGTGGAGAAGTAAGTGGTGGTTTGAAAATATCCCAAGGTAGGAAGCCAACCTGTGATTTTGAATTTGCCACAAATAATCTGCCAGGTGGATATTCACCACTTTGTTAGTCAAGGGTTTCATTGTGGGCTTTCTAGTCCTAGTAAGTTTTCTCATGAAGGCAAGAAACCAGGCTCACTCCAAACCATAGCCCTTTTCTGTCCCGCCAGCAGGCAGTTTTCCTGAAAGGGTGAGTTGAACCATCAAGTCCTTGCATCTCGGGCTGAATCCTTCAGAGGGAGCCTTCAGCAATATGTTCAAAACTCAGACTCCTTAATCACGCTTGCAGTTCTCCCGATAGTTGATAAAGCATTTTCAGATACATTTTCTTTAACCACCGTAGCCATCTGCGAAAGAGCTATTGCTATCCATATTTTATAGGTGAGGGAAGTGATTGATGCTCAGAAAGATGAAGAATCTTGCCCATCATTAGCCAATGGGTTAGTAAGAGGCAGACTCAATCCCCCATCACCTGATGCCATTTCCGGTCTGCAAGTAGCTCTTATCTAGTTTTAGGCTCATTGCAAATCCTACTTGTCCAACATCTACCAGCATTATTCTTGTTGGAAACATAAGACAGCAGATGAAAAGATCTTTTTTTTGAAACATTTGATTTATGCTATTACAATTATCCCACTTTCCCCCTTCATGCCTCTCTTCCCAGCCTTCCCCTACTTCCATAGTCAATCCCTACACCATTGTTCATGTCCACGGGTCCTTCATGTATGTTCTGTAAGATCTTATATTTCAGGGCTGCCCTAATTTGAAAGGGCTATGTCTAAAGACAATGGAGTGTGAACTGGAAAACTACGGGCTGTATTTGACCTGCAGACAGATTATGTTTCGCTCACAACTGTTGTTTTGTTTTGATACTAACATTTATGAATTCAGAGATTTCACACAAAAATCCAAATAACTTCCCTTAAAAATGGGTGCCATGTGGCAATGATGGGCTTCAGCTAAGCAGCACTGGTGCCCTGGAGACAGGAAATGTACTTTTCCAGTTTGCGCCAGGATTCTCCACTCAGACAGTGTATGCAGGCCGAGGGCCCCATTCAGGCCCTCAGGGTATCTGACAGGCTCTCCATGGGCCTTGGTACTGGCTGTCCTTGCTCTTGAACATGACCTCCTGGGGAGCAGGTTAGGGACACTGCAACACAGTGCTCAGCAGATATTGGGAACCCAATAAAGGCAGGATTGAATGACTGCTACAGATCTTGTCATATTTATTGATTGTTACAGCTTGAGGGTTGATTGACAGTGTTTATTCTGATCATTACAAAGAATTGGTTCTAACCCCCTGAATTATTATAGTTGATTGTGGCTTAATTAATTGTTTATAGTGAGAGAGAGACACACAAAGAGAAATAGCCTCCCTCTCAAATATGTTTAATCAGGTGGTCGGCAGATTTTTTTCACAAATGTGTCTAGATGGTAAATATATTTATACATTCAATCTATGTAATTGACCTCATCACCATTGCTGTGACTCTCTCATATTTTAAATTGAGTTTCTCAGGTATTTGCTTTTCTTTGTGTTTGGTTCTAAGTTTGATAGACTCAAAGGAAGGAAGAGCTGGGAAACTGTTTAATGGCTCTTTATTTCAATAAACACTATACTTATATAAGAGAAAATTAGTATAGTTATTTAATTTTTAAATTATTTATAAAGACTTAGTCTGATCCATGGCAGATGATACATTTTTAAAAATACTACCCTCCCCACCTTGCCCTGCATTCTGTGTAGTTTTGTTGTAGAGCAGAAAGCACCCTGGAAGCAGAGCCAATGACAGGGTCAGAAATGAAGTCTGTAGACAAACTTCGAATGGAAAATTATAAAGGTGAAAAAGTCTGAGGCTTCATAAAGGCCTCCTACCCCCTGGAAAATAGTCCAGAAAGCCTTAAAGTGGTGAAAAAAGGTCAATTTTGAAAGAGAAGGAATGAATAAGTGGCATAAAAAAAGGCTCAGGGTAAAATAATAAAAGGCAGAAAAAAACTGAGGCATGTGGTTGGGAACACAACTATACTCATAGTTTTAGGAATGTTTTATTTTTTGATGTATCTTTTGCTATACATTATGGAAAATTTCAGATATTCATAAGAGAAAGATCCAGTGAACCTCCCTCATCTAGACAACTCTCAGTCACTCATGATAACAGGGCTTTTTTAATCTATTGTGAATCCTTTATGACTTTCTGAGTAGGGAACATGAGGAGAGGCTGTGGGCCTAAAACAAATCCACAAACATGCTGTTTATACCCTGGATAACCAGAAGCTGAAAGTGTGACTTCTGTGGTTTATTTTGGCCGCTCAGGCCAAAACAATTAGACTATTGGAATTGAATGAAAGGAAAAGAAACTGAACCTCTTCAGCTGAGAAGGCAAAAATCATCAACATTCTATGATGCTCAGCCACAGTTTCTGTGGCTTTTAGAAACTTGTGTGGCCCAGAGGGGTCATAAATAATTTTTATGGTATAATACCCTAAAGGAAATACCTGGTTTCCCAGGAATTCCTGCCATTCTTACACTCACAAAGGTTCACGCTGGTTGAGAAACTCTGTTGGAGCCTGAGTTTTGGGCTCAGTGCTGCCTGCAGGAAACACGAGACAGTGTTGAGACTCAACCTACCTCCTGGGCTTTCCTTAACTGGTGAAATGAATAGCTTTGAGGTAATGATTCATTTCTCTCCATTTCATAATTCAACTTTTAAGTAAAATCTTCACTGGTCCTTCTGATCCCTGGCCTGCTATCATTATCTTTTCCTTCTGGTGTTCCATAGAGAGTAGCCAAAAGTTAAAATGCATCTCCATAGTTATATTAAGATCTAGACTGGTAAATTGTAGACCCCATGGAGTTTGCTTGCAGTCCATTCGAGTGATATCACGTGGCAGTGGTCACACCCACAGGAAGCCAATAGAATGGTGACCTGTCCGTTTTACATGTGACTGTGTAAGAAAGAGGAGAGTGGGATTCTCCATCAACTTGATCTGCTTATTTAAAGGGTGCAATCAGCATCTCAATATTAGTTATATCAGGACAGATCAGCCCATTGACTGTATGCTTTCAGATATTACCAGCATCGCCCCCTTTGCAAAGGCTGCTGCTATCTACGCATTGGACTGAACACACGAGGCAGAAGAGCCCTGGGCTCTGGGTCTCCTGTGTGCCTGGCTGACTAAGAGCACTCTCTAAGTTCACAGTAGAGCTGGTGGTGGCAGATGTCCAGCCACCTGGTTTTTTCTGGGCTTTAGAGACTAGAATCACAAAATCCCAGTCATTATTCCTCTAAGTGGAGCCCACATCTGAAACGCACCTTTTGTGGCAGGCAGTAGGTTATGGGTCATTTAATGACATTTCGGTCATGCAGATGTCTACTAAAAATAAGGATGCACAATGATATACTTGTATCTACAATATAGTTTAAGTACTTGTATAAAATTTATCAGTGCCTTCATTCCTGATTTTACTCTGCTGGTGAATTTTTTATAATGTTGCTTATTGCAAAAACAGTATTTCTTCTGAAAGCTTTCATCAGATTCCCATGGTGATGTGCTAGACATAGGCAAAGAAGAATTCAAATTAAAATTTCATCATCTTCAAAGGCTACTTTTATAAACTATAAGAAGGTATCTGCCTAGCCCTGAGTGGGTACCATAATACAGAGAGGAGAACTCTTAATTTTCCTGCAGGAATTTAGAGTCTACATAATACTCATAAAGAATATTCAGAGCAAAGATTATGCCATTTTTGTGTTCATAGCATACTTCAAATATTGAACCTTTCAGTGACATGCTTGAAGCAATTAACAAATTCAAAACTGCACCATTGTAATAAAGTCACTACTATGGTATATGAATGTCTTGCAAGGTCTGAAAGAAGAAGCTTTAGGAATCACACGTTTAATGTCGGCCTTCAGCTGTGCCTAGGGCCCTGTGCTCTCTGACATACTCAGGAAGCAAAACCTAGCACATTTCATTAAGCGCGTGGCCTTGCTTTGCATAGATCTCATATTTTACTAAGCTCCTTCCCTCCCACTTAGCCAGGTGCACTCCCTCGCTCAGCACCCACTCCTCTGCACTCAGTATTCCTTTTGATAAACCTCCCTATAGGGAAAAAAGCATGAATAGGCTGTACGGAATGATGCCAAGATGGTGAAGATTTCACACTTCCTTGACTCCAAACACACAGCCCTGAGAGATAAAAGATTAAAGCAAGACATCCAAAGGATTTACCCGTTTAAAAAATAAGCAAAGCATCCCCATGCCTGGAACAATACCAGAGTGATGAGCAGTGGTCAAGTCACAGGCTCGCTGAGCTCTGGCTCAGTGACCGGGCTCTTGTAAAGAGGATGAAGTGCCCTCAGTCAGTATGGAGGGCTGAACCAAGCTCAGTGCTTGAAGGCCTTACAGCCCCTTGTTCTCAATCAAGGAAGCTGAACAAAAGGACTGCTGACCTGTCATTGGAGACTATGGCTTAAAAGGTGTCTGTGGCCCTAGAGAGGCTGAAAAGCCACAGCCTCACAAATAGGAAGTGAATTAAATTCTTGCTGCTTGGTAACCAGATCTGCAATAGTCCCATTGTTCCCATAGAATGAGAACTACCAGTGAGACTTGGTTCTGCACTAAGTGCCAGGTGTCCAGATGGCAGTAACCACAAAACCACCCAAGGAAGAACAGAGGGAGGGGGGAAGAAAGACAAGGAGAGGAGGAAGGGAGGGGAAAGAAACCTACTATCAGCCTAATTATGGTACCTCCACTAGTCATCTGCTTTTCTTCCTTTCGTTTAATGTCCTGTAGTTTCACTCTAAAGTATTTGGGTGTAAATTTAACTTTCTTTAGTTTGCTCAGCACAATTTTAGCCTAAAGAATCGCATCTCTAGTTTTAGGATATTCTATTCTTTTTTTAAATTGCATTTATTGCAGTAACATTGGTTAATACAATTATACAGGTTTTAGGTATACAATTCCATTTCTTCCATTTCTTTAATATTTATTCCTATGGCCATATTTTTTTAAGACTTATAATTAGTTTTTTGTTAATATCCTCATGTTCTTGTTTCATGTTATTGTTTCTTAATGTCCTGCCTTTGTTTAAAGGAAGTTATTCATTCTTTTATCTTTTCAACATCCTAAGCATACTTATTTTAAAGTCTTTGTCAAATTACTCCTTAAAGCCATCTGGAATGAATTCATGTTCCAACAGTAGATTTTGCTGCCTATCTTTTTTGATGTTAGATTTTTTTTTTCATATGCTTACAGTGTTTGCTCTATAGGCTCATTTTGAGTGGGAGATTCATTCACATTCTCATATTTTAATATATGGCAAGAGTAGTAATAAAAATGGACGCTACATACAAATAAGTAGAGCCAGCTACCAAGAAGACATTCTATATGAATGTTAGTAAGCTTACATACCATAAACTACAAAAAAAAGGAAGATAGATAAAATTATTTGTCAGCTCCTTGGCATCAGGGTGCTTACCATGATTTTTTTTTTCTTAAGATTTTATTTATTATTTTTAGAGAGAAGGGAAGGGAGAGAGGCATCAATGTATGGTTGCCTTTCACCTGCCCCCAGCTACGGACCTGGCAGGAGACATGGCTTGCAACCTGGTTATGTGCCCTGGCTGGGGCATCAAACCAGTGACCTTTGGGTTCGCAGACCAGTGCCTTATCCACTGTGCCACCAGCCAGGGCTTGATTCTTATATACAGTAGCTTCTGTAATTCATATGATTAAAGAATTTTGCCATTGGTTTATTGAAGATTTTAGCTTGAATTGTTTGAACATAATGAGCAACCAATTTTGAGCTACTCCAAATTAAGGACCTCTGAAATAAAATGCATTAGAGATGTAAACTATGCAAGAAAATTCTAGTTAAAAATTTCAAATTAGAATCCCAGATAAAGTTCTATCTTGTGTTTTGTTTTTAATCAATAGCATTAAACAAATGATGACCCTAGTTGACCTCTTTTCCTCACTGTGCCTTCAACTAATCACTGAATACGGTCCTCATAATTTATGATCCTATGAAATATGAGATCTATCTGGAAAAAGATCCAACCATTGTTAATATAATGAGAACAGTTTGTGCTACATCAGTGTAACCTGGCAGCCAAGGAGAATGGACTGGAATACGAATACATGAATAATGAAGATGACTTCTCTGTCCTCGTAAGTGGGGAGCCGTAGATACTGTTGAGTGAGCATGTGTAACATGTGGCTGTCACATTTAAAATGATCGAGCAAGTAAAGCAATGAATCTGCATCAAAATTTGCATTAAGCTTAAACATTTCTCCACAGGAAATATTCGGATGACTCAGAAAGGCACAGCTATAGGCAACTGGTGATTAGCAGCTTCATCACAACAATGTACCCACTGGTGCATCACATCTTGTGCAGACTTTTTTGGCGAAACATCAAATCACCTAGGTGACTTGGTCCCCTACAGCCCAGATCTGGTGCCCTGTGACTTCTGGCTGTTCCCCAAACTAAAATCAACTTTTAAAAGGGAGAGATTTTAGACAGTCAGTGAGATTCAGGAAAAATACAACAGGGCAGCTGATAGCGATTGGGAGAACTAGTGAGGTCCGAAGGTGCCTACTTTGAAGGGGACTGAGGTGTCATTGTCCTATGTACAATGTTTCTTCTATCTTGTATCTTCTTCAGTAAATGCCTCTATTTTTCATAGTACATGGCCAGGTACTTTCTGCACAGATCTCATATATGCCTGAAACTTTTTGTCAAGATAGACTCTTATGAAATATCCCACTTGTACAAGATGTAGGGTAACTAGTGGTTTCTTAAGTAACTCCCACTGGCATTAATCTCTGCTTAAAGACATTCTTTGTGCTAATGTTTCAGACATCATGTGTAGAAGGAAGGAAAAGGATGATTAGCCAAAAAAAACTACAATTTTGAGACCTACTGACTGATAATGTATTCCACTTTTACCTTTGAAAATGTTTTTACAAAACTGGGTAGGGCCCAGTGTTTTTACACTAGAATCTGTAGACACTTAATTCGCTTAATAAAATAACCACACTATCTGGCAAGATTCTGCATATTTGGCATCCCTTGCTGCCCTGGAGCCTGGAATGGCACTGGACCTAGCAGGTGTGGCTTTCAGAAATCTGGAGAGCTGAGTTGGGGAAACCTGGCCAGCACCCCACCAGTGAACAGTGTGCCTTCCTGCAGACCAGGTGGATATCCCTGTGTTTTATAATCCCAAAGAGCCTCCCTTCATTCACCACAGATAATGAAAACTAAAGCAACTAAGAAATAGACCCTTGAGAGCAAAATAAGAGTAAATTAAATTTCTTATTAATAAAAGAAGAAATTTATTTTAGAAGATTTTTTTTTTGACATTTCAAATACAAATACTACATAGCGTTTAACACTGATAGACACACAAGAAACCTACTGTTCCCCTTGTTAACAAAGATTTTTTTTGGTAACTCCCTTTTTCCTTTAAGGGTAAGGTACAGAGAAGGGTTGAACCCTCAACAACCTCGAACCTAGGAAGGAGAGGGATAGAAATCAATGTCTTCTCATATTTTTGTTTTTTCCATAAGGTGCTCTTGAATTGTAGTATCTGATTAGTGGAATCAGATTTCCAGGGCTCTACCAAGAGTCACCTGCTGATATAGGGCAAGGGAAGGAGCCGTGGGACAGGGTGTGACTTGAGACACTTGTGTCTACTATGGAGCATGATCTGTCCAACAGGCAGAACATAAAGTGGCAGTGGGCTGGCACCTTGGAAATAAGGAGCAAGTCCAGTGATCCAAATGGAGTCCCAGGAAAGGATCATACTAGCTGGTCCAAAGCAATATTTTCACATTTAGAATTTTTTATCAAGTGAAATCTTATGTACAACTCAATACATAAGTCTAGACAAAGCAAAGTTCTTCTGGCTTCTGTAGGGCCAAACACCCTCAGCCCTGCCTATTAGCATACCCTCCCCGACCACTGACACCGAGTGTACCTTGATTTTTCCTTTTCTTGAACCTCCTTAAATCCCTCCTTCCTGGGCCCAGGATTGGCCATAGAATTAGAAAGGGTTGAATGGTGAAAGGTTGTGGAATGAATAAGAAACATACTGGATATTTTACTTATTTTATCTATAAATATGAAATGAACAAAGTTCAGGGACCACTGTCAACTTGGTGAGAGATGGGAAATTTTGTTTTAAATGGGAAATGTGGGTGCTGAGAATGCCACAAGCCACACTGTGTAGGTTCTGCGTAACTTGTTCACTCAGAAGGCTCACCAGCAGTCACCTTGAACTTGCTATCAGATCCTGAAGTCTTCTCTAGCTTCCGGAGCCTCCCTTTCTCTCCAGATGGATTGGAGTAAGCTAGTCTTTGTCCAGCCAAGAATAGATCCAAAACTTAGGGCTGCTCTTAGGCCCAGGGGAAGGGGCAGAAGGAAATTCCAAGCAAGGGAAACTGGTGAGCCAAGGCTTGGAATTGCCTAATGGCTCAGTGTTGATAGGTCATGAAGAGTGACCATCTCCTCAAAAATCACCAGAGGTTCTTTTTTAAAATGCAGATTCCTACCCTTGTCCCAGACTAACCTATTATATCAGACATTCTGGAAATTGGGCCAGGGAATTAGTATCTTTAATAAGTGCCCTAACTTAATGTTATTCTTACTGCCTTATCAAGACTCCTAAGCTTTTAAACAGGAGAAGGCATGGATGAATTTGCATTTCAGATAAGTTACTGGGACAGCTACATGGAAAATGCATTCTGGGAGGCGAGGTGAAAGGAAGAGATACTAATTAGCTGAGGAGGAGCTAAAAGGGAGTTTGTGGTGTGAAATGGGAGGGCAATGAGGATTAGGAAGTCATTTGGGGGTCAAATTACAGGGCCAGACAATTAAGTGAAGAGAGTATGGGTGAGATAGGAATCAGGAATAAGCGCCCCACCCCCAGGGGTCTGGCTGTGACTAGTGTTTCCTTTGACCTCCTGGGCTTTTTGGCATTGAAAAATTGTGTGTTGTTCATCACAGTCCATTCTATAAAAATGTTCCAGGAGCAAATCAATAGATGATTTTGCTGTAAGATCAAAGCGGAAGTAGACAAACCCATAAAGAAAACCTAGGGTCTATTAGCCTATGCTTTTAAAAATAATAGTTTGGAGTAAATTTCATTAAAATGCTCTATTGTTTATCTTTTTAATTTTTCACTTACTGATTTGAGAGAAAGAGAAACATTGATTTGTTGCTCCATTTATTTGTGCATTCATTGGTTGATTCTGGCATGTGCCCTGACCAGGGGTAGAACCTGCAACCTTGATGTATCAGGCCAACACTAACCAACTCAGCTACCCAGCCAGGGAAAATGTTCTATTGTTTTGTAGGTTTGACAATTAAAAGGATCCTCTTAGTTATAGTGTCATTTCCCTAACACTACAGGAATATGGGTAGAGTGGGGTCTTATCTTCATACCTAATCTTGTAAAAGGGCTAGAGTGGGGCAGGAGAGAGCACTGTGGGGCCCAGGGTTTAGGCCATGGTCCAAAGACCAGATGCACATATCATAGACCAAGCATGGAAAGTGGGTTGGCTTAGCTCAACTCATCCACCCTGATGACAATCTTAGAGCAAAGCTTGGAATAAAATTAAAGTTTTCATTTAAAGCAAACTTATCCTGGAAGCCCTACATGAGAAGAAAAAAACTGCAGTTGCATAGTTGTATAAAAAGAGTTATGTACTCTACACAATGGGATATTACTCAACCATTAAAAAAGAATAAAATCTGAATCATTTGCAACAACATGATGGATGTAGAAGATATTATGCCAAGTGAAATAAGTCAGAGAAATAGAAATACCGCATGGGTTCACTTATATATGGAAACTGAAGAACAAAACAATCAAAATAGAAACAGGCTATAGATACAGAAAACAGACTGCTGGTTGATGGGGAGGGACTTGGTGGGACGGGGTAAACAAGGCAAAGGGATGAAGAACTACAAACTGGTAGTCACAAAGTGGTCCCAGGGATATAAAGCACAGCATAGATTATAGTCGATAATATTGTAATAACTATGTATGGTTCCAGGTTGGTACTTGAAATATCAGGCAGACTCTTTTGCAAAGTATTTCATTGTCTAACCACTATGCTCTCCACCTGAAACTAAAGCAAAATAATATTGAATGTATATTGTAACTGATACATAAAATGTAATTATATATATACATACACTAGAGAACTTAAGTATAAAAAGGTGATTGTTAAGACCCAGGAGAGCGAGGCCTTAAACCAAAGAGAAAACCGTTAACCCCAGGGGAAACTGAAGTTGGACAGGGAACTGGTGGTGCCTGTCAGAACCGAACACTATTAAAAGCAGCTGTGCTAACACCTGTCTCATTCACTGTCCCAGGACACTGAGAGGTCGCACACCCGAAGGTCTGGGTTCCAGTATGAGAGGACCGTGTGAGTAGCCAGGAGCAGCGTCCTGCAGCCCTAGTCCTTGAGCTGCTGGGAAGCAGGGTCCCTGTTCACTGTGGCTAAGCTGCAGGCAGGCAAACGGGCGGGTCTTCACACCTCCCTCTGCATCTTCCACCTGAGTCATCTTTTATTTATGTCCTATGGCATAGGATAGTTGTGGCCAACACCATTCATCAGCCTAATGGGCTCAGATAGAAAGCTCTCGGATGCCCCCAGGGACACGCCTTGATCTCAGAAAGGAATTGTTAACAGCACTTCTTGAACTAGAAATTTATGTCTTCCCATAAATTGACCTTGTGAGGTTATTTGTGGATCCTAAATGGGAAATGACCTCCGCAGGCCCCTGCAGCTCCTCAGCCCTCCCACCCCGACCCCAACTACAGGATGTCTTCTGCCAGCTCCCTGGGCCAGGGCCTCTGCAGACAGAAGCAGACTGTGTGTCTTGACTTTTCCTCTGCCATTTGTTCATTTATTTATCGCATCCCTGCTTTTTCCAGGCAGGGTGCTAAGTGCTGGAGACACAGTGAACAGACAATCTCTGCTCATGGACGTGCCACCTACACAAATACTCAGGGCCCAAGTTCTCTTATTTTTTAATCAAAAAATTTTAATTACAGTTTACATTCAATATTATTTTGTATTAGTTTCAGGTATACAGCATAGTTGTTAGACAATCATATACCTTACAAAGTGTTCCCCCTGATATTTCCAGTACCTCTGTGACACCATAGGGAATTATTACAGTATTATTAACTACATTTCTATGCTGTTAGCCCATGACTATTTCGTACTTCTCAATCCTTTCACCTTTTTTATGCAGGTCCCAAATCCGCTCCCTTCGCCACCAGCCTGTTCTCTGTAGCCATAACTCTGTTTCTCTTTTGTTCATTTATGTTGTTCTTTAGATTCCACATGTAAGTAAAATCATACAGTATACTGTTGGTGAGAATGCAGACTGGCGAAGCCTTTGTTGAAAACAGTATTAAGGCTTCTCAGAAATATTACAAATGTAACTGCTTTATGACCCAGTGGTTCTGCTTCTGGGTAGATAGATATCCAAAGAAACCCAAAACACCAATTCAAAAGAATATGTGCACCCCTATGTTCACTGCATTGTTATCTACAATAGCTAAGTTATGGAAGCAGCCCAAGTGCCCATCAATAGACTAGTGGATAAAGAGCTGTGGTATGGGTACCCAATGGAATATTACTTGGCCATAAAAAAGAATGAACTTTTACCATTTGCAACAGCATGGAGGGATCTAGAGGGCATTATGCTGAGGGAAATAAGTCAGAGAAAGACACAAGTTTCTTAAAGACCCCTGTAAAGTGAACTCTGGAGAAGCACGGGTGCTCTGAGAGTCTAGGGGGGCAGGTCCCAGCCGTTAATACAGGTCTCTGGCAGGGAGGGGAGTTTGACTATTTATGAGAACCCCATTAACCACCATCACTTTACTCCACCCTTTAGTGTAAAGTTTGGACCTCAGGGGACAGACACTCTGCCTCTGGCTACACCTGCCCAGAGGCTGGGACTCCCCTGTGCCTGGCTCCCTCCTCCAACAGCAGCCCATTACTGGCTCCTTCTGAGCTCAGGCTGAGCCCAGGGGACTCCCAGAGTGTGAAGGACAAAGGGAGGTCTGAGCACCCTGCTGGCAAAGCCAGGTCACCCTCCCACACAAGCTTGGAATGTTTTACATGTAACTCCTTATAGTGTTCTGATGATAAAAGTACCATACATACATTGTAATAAAAGCTAACATACAAAAAATGAATAAAGTAGAAGTGTGATGTTTTCCATATACTTTGACATCTACTGCCATAAATCACGTTTTAAACAGTTTGGTATGTATCCTTCCAGATAGGTTTGTGTTTATGTAAATAAATGTGTTTTTTATATTGTCCTCCATGTTTATATTGTCCTATAATTGACTTCTTTTCATTTGCAAATTTATCACGGAGGTTTTCCAGGATGGTGCATATAGATCCTCCTTACCCTTCCCAGATGCTCATATTTCATGGTTAGAACGTGAGTTCGTCTCCCATTCAGGAACACTTACGTTCTGCCATATTTTGCTGTAATAAATCTTTTAGCTATGAAGATCCTTATCTCTGTGTCAAATTCTTCTTAGAAAGGTATTTTGGGTCTGACATCATGCATTTTTGATGGGTTGCTATACATGCTGAGGCACTATGCATTCAGTGGAAATCAGATTTTGAATTTTGAACTTTGATCTTTTCCTGGGCTAGTGTAGTGATATGCTCTACATTACCCTATCATGATTCCAGGCAGTAGTAACAAGATGATTTGGCCCAACTGTAGCAATTGTAAGTGTTCCGAGCATGGTGAAAATTGGCTAAGCTAAACTATGATGTTCAGTAGGTTATGGTTTTACACACATTTTGACTTAGGCTATTTTCAACTTAGAGTAGGTTTATTAAGACATAAGTCAAGAAGTAATTGATCTTCCTTTCTGGAAACTGTGCACCTCGGCTTCCCATGGTAGATTCAAAAACTTCGAGTGTATTTGTTGTTGAATCTGTTCATTCCAATTGAATTTGGTATTGTAATTGTATCATTTATTTAAGCAATATATACACCAAAAAAGCATGTGGGGAGTATTGTAAAAAAAAGTTTAAGTTATATTTTTCTTATTCCCAACTTAGACAAAAAAAAAGAAAGATTTGATAATAACCACCTCTCCCTATTATATGTGACACCATGGCTTCACTCCATCAACCATGTGACCATGTTTGCAAAGTATATCCTCTCTTGATTTGCCTTGACAGTGTTGTCTGTGGGAAAACATCCATAGTTGTTGGTGTGTTTGTAAGTTGGGTTATCTTTTCTCCCTAGAAATACCTAAGAACCGCTGTCTTCACCAGGGCATCACTGCCTTGATAGAAGTTGGTGTTTAGTCCTTCTGTTCACCACCAGCAAGTCATGGCAAACTCTTGCATTGCTCACAGAGACATGGTGGTTAATGAACCTCATGGGAGAGAGAAATAGAAAATCTGGAAATCACAAGTACTGTCCATGAAAGTGAGAAAATGTCTGTACACAAGCATTCTGTCACCTTCTAACCTAACATTAGAAATGATGTTACAGCCTCTCCAAAATGGACCAACCCTTTATGTGACTACTGTAGCCACTGAATGATTATTTGTTGGTCATACGGATACACAGAGAAACACGTTTCTACAGGGCTTGCTGTACGGGATCTCTGATTACGATGGAATGAATTAAGAATTAAGTCATGCCAAGTTCATTCAAAAAATATGTGTTAAGTGCCAATTGTGTACCTACCAGTTGGCTGGCAATGGCCACCAGGTCACCGTGGCTAGAGCTGGCCTGCAGATGCTTGGACAGAGTGAAAAGACTCTGGGCCCCTGGGAGACTCAGAGGTATGGTTTTCTCACCAGAACCAGCTCCCTGAAATGCCTTGACCATGTGTGCACCTGGCCAAGGGAACAGGGTGTGCGAAAGGAAAGTGTTCCCGTGAAATCTCCAAGTTGTCCACGTCTCCTCAGGCTTGCTTGGATCACTTAAGCAGCAACATTACGTCCACTTTGTGGTATTTGACAAGGTCCTTGGTGGAAGCGACAGGGTATCTCACTGCTGTGTTTTCTCTTCCAGGATATCAATGAGTGTATTCTTGAAAACTACCCGGAGTGTTCCAACCCTAGGTTATTTTACATCATTCCGTATTTTTGTGGACAGCATCCCAGATGCAGGTAAAGACTAAAGGCTCATGGCTTGCTCATGGGGACAACAGTGGCCGAATCTCTTGTCTCTCAACCTCGTGGAATTCAGTTAATATGTACAGTCAAGTGTTTGAAGATCTTATCTGAGACTCTGAATGTCCTGTAAATTAAAAACAAAATTAACAAGTCAAGTTCTGACAGAGACCTCAGGACTACCCCATAAAGCTGTGTCCGTGGAATGCCAAACTTTTCATACTTAACCCTCCAAAGCCATGAGACAGTAAGGACCAGGGCTGAGCACCAGCCTGCTCCTCTGTAGTGACAGTAGTAACTCATCAATAACTGTCCTCACCTATGTGGCATGTCTGATGAGGTCTGAAACACTCACACCCAACATTTGGTAGCATCTCTTTCAGAGACATACTTAGTAGAAAGAAAGTTCTTTCTAGTGATCATCTTCTTCACAGAGTGATTTACTCAGGTCGTAGGGCCCCCAGGGTGCTGTCTACCTACCTGCTGCCTCAGCATCCCTGGGGTACTTGGTAAGGAAGCCCCTACTAATCTCAGCCTCTTAGGGGCGGGGAGGCCTTTGTAACCACTCCCAGGTGATTCTGGCCTAGCTGCAGTTGAAATTCACTGTGCTAGACAAATGCATGGCCTGGAGAAGAAATAGTAGTAACAATGAAGACTCTTCTTGGCTTGGTGGGAAAGAAACCCCATGACCAGAAGTGACGTTTTCACCAGAGAAAATGTTAATTAGAAGGTGGTTGTGTTCCTGAAGAGACCAAGGGGAGATAGCAGTTTCCAAGTTGCCACTCATTCACGGCACTTTTCGTTGGCACAATGATTATCGCTGTTGGGTTGAGTTTACCCTAACACAGGAGTTGGTTCTAGTCAGGATTCCGGGACTACAAGTGTCAGTTTTCTGTCAGGAACTCCCCACCACCACCACCATCCTCATGCCTACAATAAAGGCCACCTGGTTCGAGATCAGTGCTTCAGATCCTGGGACAGTTTGGAGCCAAATGATTCATTTTCACCACAGTGAAGACATTTATTCCAGGAAACATGATTTTAATTCCCCCAAGTATTTTTTTAATTATCTATTTCCTAATCTTGGAGAGGAGTACTCGTGATGTCTTATCTTGGTTCAGGCACGAGGCTTTTCAAAACTCTTTCAGGATGTCAGTTGGTTCCATTTTGACAACAATTATTTGAGCTAGGTAAGGATTATTAGTTTTTCAAAAGAGAATCCTGGCTTGCCCCAGTTCCTGACGGTGGTAAGAGTGAGCCAGCCTGGAGCCCAGCTCCGGTCATCCCCACCCTTCCTCACTCATAGGCATGTGGCCACTCACAGAGCTACTCTACAAATGCAGTCAGATGTTTTCCTTCTATAATTTTTTTAAAGTGTCCTTGAACTCTTTAAAAATAGATAAGACAACTAGCAGACATGACCTGACCCCTATTTTGAGTCCTACTCTGGCAGTTAGTTTCATATTTCAAAATTTCTGTCTTTATCGTATTGATTCTGTTTGGTCTTCTTATTAAAAGGCCATTCTGATCATCCTTTGATCCATGTTTATTAGGACTAAGACCTACCTACCTAGGCCTGTGTCCTTCCAACAAATATTTAGGCCAGGCGCAGTGGCTCAGGGCCCTGAGCTAGGCATTGCGCACAGGTGAAAGCAATGGTGGTGGCAGGGGTGGCGGGCAGGGGTGGGGGCAGCTGGGAGGGCCAGGGGTGGCTGCTGGTGGCGGCTCTGTTGAAGCTGGTCCTTGAGCAAAAGGGGGTGGATAGGAAGAAGAGATACACTTTCAGCATGTTGTCGCTGCATTTCAAAACCGAATCTCTGATTTAAAAATGCTTTTATATCCATAAAGGGAGCCTGGCGAGTGGGCCCTTGAAAGAGCAAAGCTGAACGTGAATGAAAACTTCCTTCTCGTGGGGATCCTTGAAGAGTTGGAAGATGTGCTGCTTTTACTGGAAAGATTTTTACCTCATTACTTCAAGGGTGTGCTCAGTATCTACAAAGACCCAGGTAACTCCTATAGGCCAGCTCTTCCCTGTCCCGTGGGTTACTCGCCTTGAGAAGGACTCAGGAAATAAAGGAGCGAAATCACCTCTTCTGTTCATCAGGAGGGTTCCCCCGGCTTGCAGAGCAAGGTTAGAACCTGGAGATATGAGTACAGAAGCCTTGAGCTTCGGGTCCAAATATTTCTGCCTTTGGAAAGTGAAATTGGACCAGGTTCATCAGCCCCATCCCGAGTGTGTGGCGGGGTAAACTAATGAGGGAGCTTGTGTGAACGTGAAGGGATGGTGATGCTATGAAGTATCTCTGGTCCGTTTCCATTTGACAAAAGTGCTCTAGCAAACAGAATCCAGGCACCACAGAACTGATAGAGCAGCAAATTGAAAACGCAATTATGATTTTATTCTGACAAATGGGGAGGCTTCCAAACAGAAGCAAGAAAGAGAATGCAGCAGACCCATTACAAAGGTTGCCCGCAGTGTTGCAGTAAACAGAATCACTTGCAGAAATTCATTTACTTTCGTTATTATTATTTTATCCTGGGAAAAAGACAAACAGCATGGTTTGTTTCTTTCCTGTTCTCCTTCACCTAGCTCTGTGATGGCAAGCCTTGCACGTTTATTCGCCAGTCTTTTCATTGTTTTGTTTTGTTATCCTGAAAATCGAGGCAGCATTTTGCCTTGGAGTAATAAGGAGCAGCCCAAAGACTCTTCAAATGCAGCCTGACATTCTAGAGCCAGGCAGGGGCCTCACATCACACCTGAATCATTGGCAGGTGGAATGCCAGGTGAACTGGTCTTTGCCTGGACGAGCCCTGGATCCTGTCCCATAAGGGGCCCCCACTCCCCCCAGTGTTGTGCTGGAGGAAGCTGGCTGGCTGGCAGATGCTGCCTTAGTCTCCCAGCTCTCTCATTCCAAGATAAATTCCAATGTCCCTACAAGCAGCAACATGACCGGGAACCTCAAGGTGTCCCACAGGTGTGTCTCCTTAGCAGGAAATGCGGTTGGAAGAACCAGAAGCAAAACAAACCCCAAATAGTCAGTTTGGGGAACCAGGTCTTCCTTTACCCTTTTAACAATGAACAGTTTAAAGAGTTTAAGGAATTTAAAGAGCCCTGCTGAGACCAGAGTTTAGTTCTGTAAGACGAGACAGCCTCTGGTCTTTGTGCAAGGAGGGGGTCTTATCCTAAATTTTTTTTGAAAGGTTTACATTATTCTTTGTTATTTTACCATGCATTATCTCATATAGTGTGCGTGTGTGTGTGTGTGTATAACACACAGTATGAGATAAAAGGCTGACTGAATGCTGGACACATAGTTGTCAAATCATGTGAACGCACCCTTGTCCCAGCCTCTGAGGAGACTATCAGCAAGCCCACATCACACACATCGTCCGTCCTGGGATCTGGAACCAACACTATTCCAGGTCCCCGGATGCCCCCGCTCAGCACACCACAGGTCAGCATCAGGGGTGTGGGCCTGAGCGCTTTGATGAGAACATTTTTATCTTTGTTCTTCTTAAAGACAAATAAACCACAATCAAAAGCTTACCCCACTTAACTGCTGTCACCAGGTTGCATCATCTTGGTTCCCAACTGTTTGCTTCATTTAAATACAGGACTTCTCAGAAACTGTGGGCCTTGGCCCCAGAACCTGTTAGGCATATGAGTTAAAGGAGAACATATTTCTGAAACCTGAATTACTGTTAGCTCTTTTGGCTTCTGCTGCAATCTTTCCACCTATGAATTAAAGACTGGTTTGCCCTTCTAGTTTGGCACAGCAGTATATTAATACTCCAAGGCCTTCTATAAAAGAAAATAAGAGATATCCGATACTCCTCCGTAGTGGGATGGAGGTTTCCACAAACCCTGGGCCATTGCATAGCCAGTTGACACCATTCTGCTGCACTAGTGGTTGAATAGCGAATTATATCTATACTGCCTTCAGCACCCACCCTTAGGTGTGTCCACCCCCTGGCTGACCCTCACCGCCCTTCCCACCCCCAACAATGAAATAATGGAAGAGGTAATTCACAGTACAGAGAATGTCCTCAGAACCCTGGCCTGAATGCATTCTCCTGAATGGAACCAGTTGTTAAATATTTTGAGTATCACCCCAGAATCACTCTTCAGCTGCTGGAAGTCATATACACAGCAAATGAACCTCTGAGTGATTCTTTCTTCAGTCACTTCCATTATTTCGTGGTCTGAAAACCATAAGACATCAATATTTTTCTTAGTCATAATTTCCTTTGGCATTAAAATCAAAGTGGTGTTAAAGGTGAAATAAATAAACAAATTGAAGACAGAGATTATGTGAATATTTGTGATAAGAACAGTCATATAAACGTCCCTCACAGAAACCATGGACTTGGCAAAGAACTGAGCTGTTCTAGTTCAACAGCACCACCTAGCAGCCAGACCTGGAACTACATATGTGACCTAATATTAACCCATTACCTTCCTCCTTCCTGGGGACTTGAAAGCTCAGGTGCCCCGCCCATTAACCTTGTATTTTAAATACTTTCCATTACCAGCATTACATTAGAATTGATTCTCAACCCATTTTTCATTACAAATGTAAACATTGGAGCCACAGTAGGGACTTTTGTGAGCTGCCTTGGAATCTGGCCACCAACTTACTACAAAGGAAAAATGTGCAATTCCAAAGGAATGACTAATTTTTGACAATTTAAGTTCATTCATAAATTGGGTGCTTTGTTTTTAAAAATTATTGCTTACTTAAATATTTTAATAAATAATAATGATAAATAGAGTACAAATTTAAATAATATATTTTTACTTGGCATGAATGACAATTAAACCTCCCATTAGAAGTATAATAGCGTACTCTCTGAGTTCATTTGCTTTGTTGTATTTTAATCTGAAGACATTTACATAGACAATAATTGCAAATATGTGGAAGAGACATTTTAATTGGCTATTCTACACACAAAAAAATACAAGTTCTCATCTAGCAATAAAAATGTCTTTATTAAGTTAAAATATACTCCATGACTAAAGCTTGGCCTGCATATCATAAAGAACAGTCACTCTTTAAGGCAAGAACAGTGAGTGAGGAGTTAGAAGAGACTTCTAGTTTTCTTTCCGTTTCTTTCTAGTTTTCTGCCCATATGACCCGGCAAGTGCATCTTTGGATAAATGACTTCTAAGGTCTGTGTTAATAATGCTAAAATATCACATAGAATGTTTTGAGGCTGCTTTTTCTACCTTTCATTTTTAGCATAGAGTGCTCTCCCTCACCCCCAAAAAACCTTGACCAGCCCTCATGGTTTAGTTGTGTGCTGTCGCCCCCTAGAGGACATGGCAGAATCCTGGATGGAGTTACCCATTCAGAAGCGGTTCTTCCCTATAACTAGTGACATTGAAATGATCAACAGTGGGATCCCATCTCAGACTCTTGGGTCACAATGTCTAACCCTTTCTCTGCATACCTGATGCATATTTGTTGAGAGGTAGGATATCAAATAGCCAGCCCTGGTAGAGCTGTTCCCACTCATCAACTGTAGGACCAGAGGCAAGGTATGACCCCTCTAAGCCTCAGTTTCCCCCGCCTGTATAATATGCATCAACAATACTGTCTGTTTCACAGGGCTATTGAGAGATGTACCTGGCCACCTCCAGCTAAAGCCCTTAGCCCAGAGATTAACTCATGATAAGAAATAAATAATTAGCTATTGGCCTGCCAGTCACATCAAGGGAGATAGGGCCTGTGTCTGTGAGAAACTGGGGCATCAGGCTGTCTTGTAACTTCAGCATGAGAGAGGAGGAGGGAGAGGAGGGAGGGAGAGAGAGAAAGAGAGAGAGAGAGAAGGGAAACCTTGAATTATTTCACCAGTAACAGCTGACCTATGACTATAAAATCGCATGCCTTACGGAAATAGTATTTTTCTCTTAAGAAACAGGATCAACTATAGTCTGGCCACGCACTTTGCCCCTGAAACAATCTTGGGGAATAAGTTTGCTGGAACTATTACTACAATGACACGAGCGAGGGACTTCAAAAACGCACACCAGCCAAGCCACTATTGTTTTTTAATGATCTGTTTTTATGTCTGAACTCTTACCGGAAATAGCGGGGAGTCACGATTTCAACATTAAATGAACCCCACTGTTGAGATGGGATTGGGGCCAGTTTCCGTTCATGGTAATGTTGGATTTTCAGGTTGTTATATATTATGTTATTTGGTAGATCTAGAATGGGTAGCCAAAGGTGTCGTGGAGTTTTTATTTTAAGATCTTAAGATTCAGTTCTTTTAAAACCCTTCAGTCCATGTTGCCGGTGCAGAACTATGCTGTTAAGGAATTCAACTTTGTCCAGCAGGTGGCAGTGCCTCTCCATTTTCTCCAGGCTGTGCTCTTGGTTTCGCTGCGCCGTTTGCATCTGCAGGCTGGCGTTTAGGGAAAGGCCTAAACACAGACACACAGTTAGGGCTCAGTTTGGGGGCTAAAAATGGAATCTTGAATATCAAAGGATTCCGAGTACAAGTGATTGCAATAGTCCAAATTGTCTTAGATGAGAGCCAGTTGGGGGTGGGGATGGGGTTTTACAATGAGGTGCGTGTATGTGGGGGTTAAAAAATATACAGCAGTTCCCCTCCTTATTCCTAGGGGTTACCTTCCAAGACCCCTAGTGGATGACTGAACCCTATAGATACCGTGGGTTTTTTCCTCTGCAAGCCTTCCTGCGATAAAGTTTATTTTATAACCTTTAAGAGATCAACAACAATAACTAAAAATAGAATGACTGCACCAATGACTGCATGCTTTAATGAGAGTTAGGCGAATGCGTTCTGTCTCTTTCCCTTTAAAAATATTTACCGGCCTCGCCCATTTACATAAAGGAAACCCTTCACAGCTTTTCTCTGGCATATCCTAATTGTCACCTTCACCACTCTGTGCTTCGGGGCCATTAGTAAGTAAAATGCAGGCGACTTGAACACAGTTGGTCCGATAGCCTACACTAGGTGACTAACAGGCAAGGAGTGTATACAGGGTGGATGTCCTCCTGGATGTCCTCCCAACGGATGATTTATGTCCCAGGCTGCATGGAGATTTCATCATGCTACGCAGAACAGCACACAATTCGAAACTTGGTCATTGTTTACTTCCGGAGTTTTCCCTTTAATATTTTCAGACCCTGGTTGAGCCTGAAACCATAGAAAGCGAAACTGTGGTGAGGGCAGACTACTATATACCATCAACTCTAGTTTTATAAAAATGATCCATCATTCTACTATGTCTGGATTAAACCGATGCTGTCTTGCACCTTTCATTTCCATTTTTATTTCCTACCCCCTATTGCTTTTGCACTACGACTAAACTCAAAAATACTCTAGAACCTGACAGAGATACAGCTCTCCACAGACACCAGTGAAGTTCTTTAAAGAACTCAGTCATCATTGGTAAAAAGTAGGCCTATATTCTGGACCACCTTTCTGTTGGCCCAGCTACATCAATATTTTCCATAAAGATTTGTTTATCGACAGAGTCTAATTATGTTGGCACTGGTGTGTGTGTGTGTGTATGTGTGTATATGTACATCCATTCAGTCAAACAACTAAACTGAACATACAACAATCATGCCTGAGTCTATAGTCTTGGATCACAAAACCATTAGCAGTTCCCAAATAAAAATTTGCAAAGCAATGTACAGTGAGGAAGCACTGTCAGATGGAGGGTATCATTTGTTTCTTATACAAATCCTCTGAAGTTGAGGAAGCCAAATAGTCTTTGTCTCATTTTCTTTTCCTTTTTTTTTTTTTTTTTTTTGGTCTCATTTTCTAAACGAGGAAGCCAAGATTCAAAAAATTTGAACAACTAATTTGCCCACAGTTACCAAATCCTAAGTGGCTACAGACATCCAAACTTCTGTCCCCAGAACTACCACAAATGCCATGAACCCAAGATTCTTCATATTTAATCACTAACTCAGAGGTTATTAAGTATTGAACTCTCATAGTCTATATTGCAGTGGAAGGTAGGAGCTTGAAATAAAATCTATAGGTTATTCTTTTTTTAATTAAAGTTTACCTTAAGTATTTTATCTTAGTTTCAGGTGTACAGTACAGTGGTTAATCATATGCTTTACAGAGTGACCCCCAGATATTTCAAGTTTCCACCTGGCACCATACAAAGTTATTACAACATTATTGACTCTATTCCCTATGCTGAGATTTACTTCCTGTGACTATTTTGCAATGTGAATCTGTAGTTCTTAATCCCTTCATCTTTTTTACCGAGCCCCTAATTCCCTTCCCTTCATTCCCTTCCCCTCTTTTTTTTTTAAAGATTTCATTTATTATTTCCAGAGAGAGAGGAAGGGAGAGAGGCAGAGAGAGGAGAAACATCAATGTATGGCTGCCTTTCAGCTGCCCCCAGCCACAGACCCGGCTGGAGACCTGGCCTGCAACCCGGCTACGTGCCCCGGCTGGGAATCAAACCAGCGACCCTTGGATTCGCAGGCTGGTGCCCCACCCACTGTGCCACCAGCCAGGGCCCTGCCCCTCTTTCAACCATTAGTCTGTTTTCTGTATCTAGGAGTCTATTTCTTTATTGTTTGTTCCTTTATTTTTGTTCTTTAGATTCCACATATAAGTGAAATCATATGGTACTTGTCTTTTTCTGTCTGCCTTATTTCACTTAGCGTACTACTCTCTAGGTCTATCCATGCTGTTGCAAATGATAACATTCCATTTTTTATGGCTGAGTAATAAATATTTATGGCTGAGTAAATACATAAATACATATCAATGGGCACTTGGTTACTTCCATATCTTGACTATTATAAATAATGGTGCAGGGAACATAAGGGTGTATGTATTCTTGCAAATTAGTGTTTGGGGTTTCTTCAGATATAGACCCAGAAGAGGAATCAATGGGTCCTAAGGCAATTACGTTTTTCATTTTTTGAGGAACCTCCATACTGTTCTCCACAGTGGCTGCACCAATCTCATTCCCACCCACAGTGGCAAGGGTTCCCTTTTCTCCACATCCTTGCCAGCTCTCCTATAGACTATCTTGTTTACAAAGGAATGTGAGTTCAGAAATCATCGTAGAACACTAAAGTATGATCTTAAGCCAGTGTGTGGCAATCTACACAGAAGCGAATAATTTTGAAAATGGATCCATTTGACATTATTTAATACCTTTCTGGTGGGGACTGGGATATGGGAGGGAACAGTACTGCTAAATGTTTAACTAGTGTCTAAAGATGAAAACTGGGCACATATAACTGTTTTAACTGTATCTGTTGAATAAATAGTTAAAATTAACACATAATGTAAATACCCCTTTAAATTGACTCCTACACGCTTAGGGATTTTTAGCAAATACTTTCTTGAAGGGACCTCTGTAACCACAGACTGAGTGCTTATTCAGCTTGCAGACATGTCACCTTCTCCTCAGGATTCAGCCTCTAAACATGTTTCATGGATTTCATGAGCTTAAGTGGTAGCATAATTATATATACAGCCTTTTGACCTATTTCAACTGTAGTTCTTCATTCTACTGGACATACTAATTACCTTGAATTGTATTTGTTTAAATGGACTCTTCGCTTGCTCATTAATTTACTCTTGCTTTGGGACCATCCCTTCTCCGGGAGACAGCATCCCCAATGTTATGACCTAAGATTAACAGGAAACTAGGACTAAATGTACAGACATTGATTTCCTAGTAATAACTTTCCCAAAATAGTTGTCTTCTGTAGAAGCTGATGTGTCCAAAGCAGGCATCATCTGAAAATCCCAGAACAATTCAGCAAACAGGTTCAGCAAATGTTGCAGCATCTGCAGTATGCCAGTCCTGGGGGAGGGCCGAGGAAAGGAGACAGTGACTGGCCCGGAAGTCACCAGGCACAGGGCTGGGGGACCAGTTCCTAGCGCCGGCCTTGAAGGGTCCATAGGTGTTCATGACTGGACGTGAAATCCTCAGGGGTCCGTCAGTTGCCCGACTGCCAAGACAGCCCTGCCTGAGGCCGGGGAAGCACCGGCAGCCTCAGCTCTCTGTGTGGTACAGCCTGGAGCTGAGTCACTCACACCAGACCCAGAGCCAGTGACCAGGCCACAGTTTCCAGAGGTTCATGGGTCACCCACCCCCATTTCCTGCCCTCTGCTAAGCCTCACCGCCACCGTGGGTTTCTCCTAAGTGCTTATTCTCCAGTCTCTTCACCTGAGATCCAGCCTGGGGCACCTATTGGCTCCAGCTGGCATTGTCGTGTTGTCCTGTCCCACTGGGGATCTCACTGTTCCTCTCTGGACACCAATGACTACTGCCCCACCTGACCACCTGGATTACCCCCTCTACCCACCAGCATGGACGCCCCTTCTGTTACCAGTCACTCACTCCCTCACCCAGGCGCGAGCTGGCTATATCCCCTGACACTGACTCTGGTCTTCCCGGCCTCCCTTGCTGGGGGCCTTGGGGTCACCACTCCCGAAATTCTCCCAACGAGCCCTGACCTCCCACTCCACGCTCCCTGGGAGACTGATCTAGTCTAGGTCCCACCCTCAGCCTCTGGAGAGCCCCAGATATTCCCCGCCTCACACAGTGTGGCTGGGCATCGGGGTGTGCACTGGTCTCTTCTGATTCATCTCCCCAAACCGAAAAACCTGGCTAATAATATCTGGGTGTAGAAGTGAATTTTTGCTTCTTAAGAATGTAATCTCTTCTACTTCAAGCAGTTTTTAGTTGAGTTTGACAGTAATTTGCTTTGCACTGAGTAAGAGTATTACTAAGAGGGAAATTAGTCACCAGAAATTTCAGTTTCTGGACTTTCCTGGTAAATCCTGCAAAGCTGAAGTGCCTCCAAAGCATGGACACAGCAGATTCAAGAGGGGCCTGGCCCCAGAGGCTGCAGTTGGTTTGGATACAAGACCCTGTGACCTCCCTGCTCTTTCCTGCCCGAGGCCCCTGTCATCGCTGGGTTCATGGGGGATGTGGAGGGAGCAGCGGGCAGAGAATTGCAGGCCTGTCTCTGGGCCCTTGACTCTTGGCCTTGCCTCTCTGACATTCTTTGCTTATAAAATGGGCCCCCAGCTGGAAGAAATACAATCCTTACCCATTTTGCATGACTCAACATTTTACCCTGAAAGCTTCTATTTTGGTTCGCCTAAATCTTTTTCAAATTAAAGCAATCATTTCCTGGTCTGTATTTTCGCAGTACCTCAGACATTTTATCAACCGAGAGTGCCGCGGCTTTAGCATGGGACCACGAGGGGATACAGCCACGAACTCCACACTCCCCTGCGCCCAGAACGCTTCCTTTTCTCTGACTCTCCTTTTCCCTCTTTTTCCTGGGCTCTTCCCTTTATTCCTTTTATGGGATTTTATGACAATAGCCTCCGAATATTCAGTAGGTAGTTTTAAGCTTAAAACTCACATGTTTTCACTTCTGGAAATGTTTCTTGTTTTATTTCTTTTGCGATTTTATCGCCCCTATTTTTTTTCTCCTGTTCCATTTCTGGCCTGCTGTTTGTTGGTCGGGTATTCGAACCTGAACTGCATTCGTCCTTTCTATGTGCCTTATTATTTTTTCCTCTCTTCAAGTTTTTTCCTCTGAAACAGTTCCTCCATGTGTATCCCTATCCTTCTATTACATTTTTTTTCTTTTCCATGAGCCCTTTTTAAATATTTTTTTGTTTTACGTAATATCTTCTAATTCATTAGAAGCCACATTACCTTAAATGCCTGAACATTGCAGAGATTTTTTAAAAAGGTTTCTATCCTTCGACTATCTTATATCTCTGTCTGCCCCAGGTATTTGAGGGAGAGGCACCCAAGAGGTCATTGAAAGGACTGGGTAATGAGAGGTTTATGGGCTAACAAGAGTCTACTTGGGATGACCAAGCAGCACTAGGGGGTTTGCTGGAAAAGAAAAACATTTGTCAATGATCGTAGGCCTTGTTTCTCTGGTGCTGATTCAGTGTTCCCACTGAAGAATCCCCCAAACATTTGCTTGGGGTGGGAGGTGAGGTGAGGTGGGGGAGCGGAGGGGGCCATGCCTGTGGTTGCTGGTGTGGGGCCCGGAACTGAAGATACTCATTCACTGCATCATTCACTTAACGTCCTTCTTTTAGCCCATGCCTCTCCTTTCCTTCCTGCCCTGGGTGAGCAAACCCAGGGAAATTCTTTGGGGACCAGTCCTAAGATTGGCTTCTCTGAGGTCATGGCTGATGCCCTGGAGAAATGGGGGAAGGAGCTTTGTCAGGTTCCTGGCTGCTCACAGCTGCACATGAAACTCGGAGCCCAGCGGCTTCACCGGCTTTGTACCCAGACCATCTGCCTCATGCCCAGCTTTGCATCTGGGACACCTGGTGCCACCCCTCTGTCTCAGGGATCCTGCAGGGGGAGCTGTCCCTCCTGATGAATGTCCCCTTCTGCCAACACTTCAGTTGTGTTTCTTCTGCGCAAATATACTCCTCCCACCGCTTTTGTCTTGGCAGGAATTGGCAGAGGCCTTTCTCTGCCATCGCTATCCCATCCTTTGTTCTTGTGATCATGTGAGCACAAAGAATAAAATTCTTCTTTATGGTCATGTTTGTGAAGGTTTTCAAAGGAGAGGAATTGAAGGCATGTGATCAGCCTACCATATTTAGCTGGGACTGTCCTCAGTACCTGAACTTTAGGATTCTGATGACCAGTGGTGTGTTTACTGCTCTGAGCTAGATCTCTTCCATGTTTCTTTCCTGATAGCTGCAGAGCCGTCCTGTGAATCGGACTACCGTCACCCCACCTTCACAGCTGTGTCCTAGTGACAGTTAAAAAACAAAAACCGACAAAAACAAGATCCGTTCATGATAATGTGTTAATTAAACCCCATTGGGTTTTTACTGAATGATAGGATCATGAGGCTCCAAACTACTCTGTCTTTACAATCACCTCGAAGACAAACCAGGGCCCTGTTAGCTGGAGATGAGAGAGAGTGTAAATTGTAAGACCTGATAAACGGACACTCTCCTGATTCAAGGCAGAGTGTGTGACCATCCAGAGACACATTCCGATGGAACCTGGGGGAAACAGGCAGTCTGCATCTCATGTGCGGTCACATGTCACTTCCCCAACACCACTCAAGTGGCGTTCCCGGACGGAGTGTCAGGAGCCTCCGTTCAGGAGCACGTCAGCCAGCTCAGGGCCAGGAGAAAAATCAGCCATTGAGCAGGTTTCTGGGCAGCAGCTGCCTTAGTAGCAGTAGCAGCAGCTCATGTAACAAATGTTTCATGACGAATGCAAACAAAAGCCAGCTCTGAAATTCCAGCCACGCCATGTCCAAGCCCGTTCAAAATCGTATAACCACTCGGTTCGCGTTTTTCCCCCTCTCCAAATGCGTTCCATATGAGCCGTGGTATCGGGGCGGCTGGGATGGCCTGCGTTCACTCAGAACGTGGTTTTGAAAGCCCAGACTAAGAGGAAAGCAAGTCAGTGGGAAAGCAAACGCAAAGTAAACACTGAGGCTCAGGTGTGGGAGGTGTGTTTGTTTTCCCAGCCAGGCTGGCCCGGGAGTGGGGCTGGAGGCCCCTGGGCCTGCGTCCCCAGCTGCTTCTCTGTGTGGTCTGAGGACGTGCCATGGGCAAGCTGTTTGCTACCAGCCCTTGGTGGGGCAAGGGGCAGCAATGGAGAGTAACTCTTCAGAAACTCGGATGGTAATCTGGCATGGCTGCGGTCTGTCCTAATGACTTGTTTTTATTGTAGTTTACAGTAATCAGTCTGGGCTGGATGATGTGTGGGAGGGAGAAGGAGAGCGTATCTGAGAAGCCCTGCTGCAGATTGGCCTTCGGGTGTGGGCGGCCCAGACAGCGAGCTGGGAAGCCGGCCAACCGACTAGACCCCGCCTGAGGCCTTTCGGGCTTGTGAGGCACCATGATTCTTCCACATGGTTTCAGCTTCTTGGCTTCAGAGTTCGAAGTGCTGTTCCATAGAAATGGTCAAACTTCTAAACTCAAAGAGGTGTGACAGTCTGAAACTCCGCCTTCCTGAAACGGATGCCTTTCTGACCTAAAAAGTGGCAGTTCACACCATGTTGGCCCTTGTGCAGCTAGTAAAGAGTTGTACCTTAGGTATACGCTGGCTCACCTCCTCCTCATGAGCTGCATCTGGTAGTGTTGTAAGTGGAATCGTGTCTCCCAAAAGATACATATGTTGATACCCTAACCACCTGTACCTGTGACTATGATGTTATTTGGAAACAGGCTCTTGGTAGATGTCATCGTGTTAAGATGGGTCACGTTGGATGGGAGGAGAGTTTGGTCCGATGGCTGGCATCTCTATAAAGAGAGAGCCAGGGACATGGGGAGGAAGGAGGCAGAGATTGGAGTTATGATACCATAAGGCAAGGAATACCCAGGCTCATTGGCAAATGCCAGAAACTAGAAAGAGGCAGGAAGATTCTTCCCCAGACCCTTCCAAGGCGGGGCTGAGCCCTGCCAACAGCATGATTTGGGGTTCCCCACCTCCCCAGCGGTGAGAGAATACTTGCCATTGTTCCAAGCCACCCAGCTTTTGGTAAGTTTATGGCAGCCCCAGGAAATGAATATGAGTAAGAATCCTCTTCCGCTTCACTTCCAGATGAAGGTCTGGAGACTCTGTTATAAGAGGTGCTCATGTTCAAAGCAGCCAGTAGGAAGCAGAGCCTGGATCTAAACAAAGGTGAGCACTGCCCACGGCACCAGATCACGTCCCCTTGTCAGACGAGGGGACAGGAATTATCTAACAGTGGGAGAAAGTGAAAGAAGTGATGTTACAATGAGGCAGTGGCTTATTATGAGGCTGTTGGAATTTTATTTTGAAAAACTTTTAATGACATTGGAAAATAGTCTGAAAAACAATGTATGAAAAATCAGACTCAGTGTTATATTTATATTTTATAATACACACACACACACACACAATATGGAAGGAAAAAACAAAAGAATAGCAGCTATTAATTATCCTTGTGCATTCTGGGTAGTTTTTCTTTGCTCCTTTAGCCTTTCCTGTAGCGCCTGCCTTGCCTGCTAAGGGTGTATCACAGAGAACCACAGTGCATTGCGTCTTCGCCAAGTCCAGGCACTATGCCCTGTGCCATGTGCGCACACTCTCCATCGTCACAGTGGTGTGGCAGCTAGATATCATTATCCACCTTCTGCAGAGGACAGAACACCCCCAACAGCCAAAGGGCTGTGTCTGAGGTCGCGGTCAGTGACAGAGCCTGCCTGGCTCCAGGCTCTGTGAGCCTTCCACCCGGCTTTGTGGCCTCCTCCACTTTCATGGTCAGAAAGAAAAAACCCAAGAGAAACCCAGAAAGAGTGGAAGGGGGACAGTTGAGCAATGAGGAAGTCAGAAGAAACTGTCCCTATGGACCTTCTGGCGGGGTTTGCTCAACCTCACTCCAAATTTAAGCCATTTTTTAAATAGAGTATTGAAACAAGTTTTATTCCTTTAGCATGTCACACAGCTTGACCATAGAATTTTGATTTTCAATTGTCTGATTCTTTGTTTCTATCATTCTGATCTGATTTTTATTTGTATTATACGTATTTTTTCTGAAAAATATCTAGACTCTAGCCGATAAGCGTTGTAAAAATGAACCCTTATTTATTTTTTAACTTAGTTCAGTCCATGAAAAGCCTTCGGTTGATGGCATGCATCTCCATTAGGCAGGGGTGTCATTTCTTGGGGTGCTAAAAACCCAACTCCATGGCACAGTTTTGAAGAGCTCAGGAGCATCTTAGTAAAAGTCTCTTCTTACCAGATGCTGATTTTATGATCTGAGTCCATTTTCTTAGCCATCTAACTAATATGCAATAGCAGAGATGCTCTTTGGCCCAATGAATGAATTGTGTATGATGCTTCTCTTTGCTCTGAGACCAGTCTTCAGCCTTCCTGTAAGAGTCTGGTGGGTGTCAGTGGTGCAGAAGTGTCACCTTCCTTAGTGAAATATAAAGCTCATCCTTCCCAGGGAGGGAATTCCTGATAAGGAGAGGCAACCTGGTCACTCACTGAACAAACACTGATAGCATGATTACCATGGGCCAGGCAGCACATGGGCACTAATCGATGTTCATCCACTTCGTAGTCATCAGACTTGTCTCTGGGGCTGAGCTCTCCTTGCATCGGGGTCTCATGCCAATCACTGCAACTCCAGGCTCCCCTTTGGGAGGGGCTGTGCCCAACTGGCTCAGTAGTGTGTGGAGAAGCTTCCTCTTAGACCTCCAGCTGGTGAGACAGACCCAAGATGTCCTGCAGAAGAGCAGAGGGCAAGTCACAGAGACAGGAGTGTAAATCTGGATCAGTTGGCTGGCAGGCTCTAACTGGCTTCCTGAGGTTTGTAGCCAGGGAAGAACTGAGTGTTCCCACCTTTGGTCCTCTAGCCCATGCTCCTTTCTCTTCAAGGGGCTGTCTCACCTCTTCCTGGGGATCCCCCGCTGCACCTGCCTTCTGCTGAGCCCTCCAGACTGCATGGTGGTGGAGAATGCTGACAGTCTCTGGTCACTGTGAAGTGTGCACACCATGGTTAGATGTCAGTTTGGTATTGTCTCCTGTAAGTACAGGCCCAAGTCCATCTCTTGGCCACGCTTTGCCCATACCTGGCACAGATCCTGCTTCTTGCAGGTGAATGAAGTTCCTCTGCTGCATCTTCCTACTCCATCTGTCTAGGTAGATTTTCTCTGACTCCATCACTTCCTACAGACTCCCAGTATCCCTGGATGATATTCCCACATGCTAAACCTTCTCCACGCTAACAGTCCTGGAGACTGTTAGCATCAAAACCACCCTCTCCCTAAATTTAGCTGTCCTGGGACCCACTCCCTCAGAGACATTCTAGAAGCATGAAGGTATTAACACAATTGAAGGTAGTAACACAATTTGTCCTGTCCATTTCCAGGGAATTTCCATGATAATGACAATAAAAGTAACTTTTGAACAGTGCTTTGCACATAATGGGAATTCAATAAACTCGTTGAATTAATATTGTCGGCATGTCCTATGATAAACATTTTACGTGGACTCCCTAATGTAATCCTCAGAACAACCCAATGACATACTTTTATTATTGCCATTTTACAGATGAATAAACTAAACTTAAAGAACTATTAAATGACACATCACTGTTTTATGAAGAGATTCCTTAGAAAAAGAATAATTTTAGATGCTTTTTTATTATAGGGGTACTGAAAAATCATTTTAAAGAGCTTTTTAGGGGAAAATATGATACTTTACTCACCTAAATTGGGTGTAGTAGAAATGTAGGAAGGTGAAGTAACTTTTCATTGGAGTCAGTCCATCTATCGTCCCTCTTTGCACTTTCATTCAGCACGTGAGCAGCAAGGATAGGGGATGAAGTCTTGGTGCCCTTAGAGCGTGTTAATATACTCTACCCCAGTACCCTGCCCCAGGTCACACAGCACCAGGATTGGGACCCAGACATAACCACAGGGGTGTGACACTCCACTTCAAGGGAAGAACTTGTTAATAGTAGAGATCCAGGCATGGGCCATGCTACCAGAATGAGAGCTTTTTGCCAAGGAGTGGATTTTGAGTAGCTACAGTTTTCCTCTCAGCAAACAATACCATGTATACAACCTTCAGTTCTGCCCACAGCACTTGTGCTGTATCTGACAGCCACCACACGGTCTTCAGGCCCCCCTGATACTAGCCCATCCCGTTTACTTGATATGAAAAAAATGGTGTGTGCCTGCTTTTGTTTCCTGGGAAGCAACATATGTTCAGATCAACATAGGCATTCCCAGCCCCCAGACCAGTAGGAATCACAGACTGTGGAGAGGCCAGCTCCCCAGGTCTCTCTGGCTCGCACCTCTACCCTGCCTTTCCAGTGGCTGGTCTCCAGGAGGGTCTGCCCACTGACAGCATGCCCCTTCTGCGGGACTCAAGCCCTACCACAGCAGCGTGAGCCCCACGGTGGAAGCCTGGACACGAGCAGGCCTGATCTGATGGAGAATGACCAGAGGGGCTAGTGAGCTGGCTCTCAGGGAGAGGAGGTGGCCCGATAGGGTTGAGGTCAGCCATCTTCTTCAGAACCAGAATATAGAGCTGATGCTCCAAATGGTGATGAAGCCTTGTGTTTGTTCAGGGTGATGCCTGGCGCTGCGGCACTTCTAGATTTCCACATTATAGCATAGGATATTGTTTGCCTAAGTATAATAGGGCATGTGAGTTGGTTCTTGGCATTGATCATGGGAGATTAGCTTACTTGCACTAACCGAGAATCAGCTCCAATGGCTATCAAGAAAGACCACACAACTCCCAGAGTGCCTATAAGTAGATACCAAACCACATGTGTTACTAGTCTTGATCTTAGACCATATTATTATTAACTTTGCTTTGGTTGCAAGTGGGCCCCATCATATTGTTAAAATAGAGTTTCACAGCCTTTAAGTGACTAGGGTACGTCACTTTTAAGATGTTTTTCCCAAAGAAAATGTTAAATCCCAAATACATTTTTTTGGCTGAATAGTGGGTTTTAATGGTCCAGAGTCAAAAACTGTAACTTAATTCCTTGTAAAACTTAAATCAATTTCATGAGGGTTCTGCTAAACAGTTCCCTCTGTTGGGCTGGCAATTTCTCCTAGCTCCTAACCCTTTAGATATATTAACATATTCTTTTGCAATGCCAATGTTATTCCATTTAAAAGAATCCTGTTGTCAGCCTTTGCCTTCTGTTGACATACGGTAGCTTATTTGTGGCCTCAATTGTGGTACTGTGGTTATAGTTTCCCCTTTTCTCACTCCCATTTTCCTTGGTATCCGTGAGGGAACACAATGTCCCAATAACAATCTACATCTGCAGTTTCCCGGAGCTTGCTTTCCGAAGGTGAGGATGGAGGTGGAGTGTTATTCAGAAGTCAACATTGCTGGGTGGAACTTCCTATTAAGTGTGACTGGTGTCTCAGTCAGCCACCGGCACTGCTGAGAACTGCTGGAAGGCAGTCGTGCATTTGGAGCTCTCCTAAGAAAGATCCAAGTCATTTTCAAGTCTGCTGAATAAGGGGCTCAGAGGTCTAATGTTTGGGGCATAAAAAGCACAGCTTTGTCCAAAAATATGTGCTTTAGAGATCAGATTAATGCGGGACAGGAAGCATTTGCACAAAGGAAACCACCCAAAGGAAAAAGGCTGTATACTAGTATGAAGGTCTTGGTGTTTTGTTTTGCTCATTTTACAAAGCAAGAAAGAATCTTACCCTGAAGTGAGCACCCATTGCTGAACTAATCAGTGTCTCATCAACAATATGACAAATTCTGTAAGTAAGTTGATAGCTGCTGTTCTTTATTAGGCATGTAACTGATGGTACTGTTTTCTGATTGAAAAAGATTTAGGAGCTCTGAGGTTGAGTCCTGGGGCAGTCTTCAGATAAAGTGTGGTGTGTGGACAGCTTTTCTGGTTGTTAAAGGTTATTTATAATTAGCTTTTGGGGCTCAGTAACTATATTTAAAGTTCATCTTTTTATAGAATTAATTTCTTTTGAAGGGTGCTCCCATGTGCCTCATTTTTCCATAAGTTCCCCTTCATTTTGTAGTAAATTTTGTTTTTTTACTAAAGATACAGGGCTACAGAGAAATAAGGAGAAGGAATTTATTTGGTCTACGAACTCAGTTCAGCATTTTGGAGCACCTGTTACGTGTCCAACCATGCTAGGTGCAGGAGGTGCACCTAGCAAGTGCTTCTTGGTGCACGTGAGGGTCTCCAACGATGAACATCCTGACTCTCTCATGTACCCAGTGGGGCTGTAGAAGGGAGGTGCTGGCTTGGGAGGCCCCACATGATTCTAAACAGTGTAGACACCTCACACGTTGAGCAGCTCTCTGTTGGGGTTGAAAGACTGATCTTAAAGTTAACTAGATTCTCCGAGGGAAAGGAGTAGGGTCTTTAGAAGCAAGGCAACTCCTAGCTCTCTGTTTTTTAAAATCATCTTCATGGGCCTTCATGTTATTTTTTATTCAAAGGGAGATAGAGCACCCTATAGTTCCGTCATGTTCCCAGTCACCCAAGTTTGGAAGCTCAAAGTCTTTTCTGTTATAACCAAAGATAACATCCCCCAGAAGTTCTGTTTGAGAGCATTATGAAAAATCTCCAGCTCACCATAGAATGCACAGATGCCAGATTGCTATGTGCCAGACATGCATCTCTCAATAACTATTGTTTCCTCAAGGCTACAGTCAAGAAACATCCACTAGTGAACTGGAAGAACATTTCCCTCCTAGATCCATGCAGAGTTTTAATGCCCTTAGTACATGCATACGCCTGGAGTGCAGCATTGCATCCCTGTTTCTGGAGCCTGGTGTTTTACTTGGTGGACAGAATCTACTGGTAAATGGTAATAGCTTCAGCCCTATCCTGGAAATTTAACAAAAGTAGGCTCAGAGGTTTCTTGTGGTTGGAATTGGGCAGGCCACACACAGTGAGCATTACAGATTTTGCTAAGGATTTACTAGGCACTAGTTTGAGTCATCACTGCCCTTCAGCAGACGGAGGGGTTAGCTGAGCCTTAGGGAGCTAACAGCTGCACTTTTACAAAGGGCTTCTTCGATGAATAAGGTTTTCTTTTCCTTTCCTGCGATGAGAAAGCAGTATCACACAGAAGTCATGGTCATGGATTTGGGTTTGAAATCAGCTCTAATTTGTAGCATCTGTTTAAGCCAGGGCCAGTTCCTTAGCCTCTCTGGGCTTCAGCTTCCTACCTGAAAGAGGAGGATAGCAACCTCACAGAGCTGGGTTAAGGACTCATGGAGATAATACACTCATGTGCAAATGTACAGTTCGCAAGGCACTTTTCTACTCTTTTTATTTGATTCCTCATTTTCAATCTCTAGAAAGGCAGGGTTTTCAAAAACGAGTGCTCAAGCTAGTCCAGCCTTTGAGTTTCAAAGGAGAGCAACACAGTTGTTCCCAAGTCTGTTTATCATAGTGTTGAGTTCCTATGTCCCCTGGCATGTGTGTACTGGTGTGTGGCATGAGACCTCTGCTGGCTTCAGCTTTCCTTGTGGTAGTAGAACTGCCTATTTAGTGCCTGTGGCTCTGGGGAGCTTAACTTCTTGGAAGTGTCTCTGTTTGGAGTTTAGGAGGAGTTCTTTTCCTTCTGCATTATTTTGAACATCACCTTTGAAGATAATAGAGTTGTTTTCTAATACAAACTTGGAGGTCACTTAAAGTTGACAGACCACATCCTGTGAAACACTCCCTCTTGCTTTTCTAGTTTATTTTTAATATAAACCAAGAGTAAAACAACATACACACCCCATCTCGGATGCAAATTGAAGCCAGGCTTTGTTTCCAGATATCTGTGAAATGGAGTAAGCTAATGGGGAAAAAATGGTGCTAATACTTAGTCATATTCTACTAGTACTTGCTAATGCCGAAAACATTGAGTTTTCAAGAATGGTGCTGTGAGCGTAGCTCTTATTTCTTTAATGGACTAGAACTAGGATTTTTAACACCAAGGCTCATTTGTCAGTCATAGAAACACATTTTCATAACCATTTATGGAGCATTTCAAAATGTGAAGTCTTTCTGACTTTCTGAAACCTAATATTTTGTGCTTTCCCACACCTAGGCCATTTCTGCGACGTATGCTTCAAGTGAGCTCAGAATTTCTCATCAATAGTTCTAGCTCTTGAGAGACCCCAGAATTTCTACTTGAAATGAGGACACCAAACTTTACTTAGGGAACAGCAACCACCACAGAAATGCAAAACAAGGGGATAATCCATGGCCATGCATGAAAATGTAGATTATCATAAAAGTGTCATTTTTACCTAATTGGCATACAACTTAAAGGGAAATAAAAATTGACTTAAAGTGATTCTCGAGCTCACCTGGAAAAAAGAAACATGTGAAACGGGCACCTGAGGTGGCTGCAGTGTGGAGGCATAGATGGGGCAGGCAGCCCAGGGAAAGCTGATGGTGGGAGTGAGGGCCTCAGTGAGACGGGGGTCAGAAGCCTCCACAGTGAACTATGGGTCTCACAGGCTGGGATTCAGAGTCCAGGAAACTTTGCATTTAATCGCCAATGAAATCTCCATCTCCTACTGAGTAATAGGTCACGTACAGCCATGGCCATGGAGAAATACTTACATTTAAGACTAGAGAACTCCAGAACTGCCTTCAACCACACTGTGGTCAGCCCTGGGACAGGTCCAGAAAGTTAGGCAGGCCCCTCTGCCCTCCTTGGGGGCTCCACAAAGTAGTGGCAAATATTCTGGAAAAAAAAAAAAAAAACAGAGAGACCAATACAGAAAAGGAAAAGACCTGGAAATGGACCAGATTTTCCTAGCACTAATTCCCGAACATAGTTGGGTCTTTTGACCCATAGTCTCCAATGGCTTCTCTTTGTATTTCGTTATTTAATGAAATAGCATTTTTATGCCATAAGAAAGTGAGTCTGAATTGGTTTGAGCCAAATTATATAAACCGGGAAACTCGTCGGAGGACCAAATGGCACAGCTCCTGAGCTGAGCAGGGCCATGATTTGTCCTTGGTGCCCCAGCCATGTCATTGCACACCCCTCATCTTCCCATCTGTTCCAGAGATGGTTTCGGGAAAGTTTCTTACAAAGCTTGACATTTTATCTTTTTTAAAAAACTGTTTCAGATGCTGCATTCATGCATTATCTTTTGAAAGCTTTATTTTCCCAGCTCCCACAATATGCAACAGAAGTGAAAAGATATTGTCTCCTCTTAAATGGAACTCTGGGGAGAGAAAAATACATGAAACATCGAAAATATACTTCTGACATGTAAAGCATTATATAATCAATTCTAGATTGTGTAATATTAGTAAGCAAGGGGCACATTAAGAAAGTAAAAAGCAGCCCTGGCTGATAGCACAGTGGTTAAGGCGCCGGCCTGTGAACCCAAAAGTCGCAGGTTCGATTCCCCAGCCAGGGCACATAACCAGGTTGCAAGCCAGGTCTCCAGTCAGGTCCATGGCTGGAGGCAGGTGAAAGGCAACCATACATTGATTCTTCTCTCCCTCTCTGCCTCTTTCCCTTCCCCTCTCTCTGGAAATAATTAATAAAATCTTTAAAAAAAAAAAAGAAAGTAAAAAGCTAGTGAATATGTAGATGGGAAAAGTGTAAATGTACAAAAATATGAAATAGGATATCTTTACTTTCCCTGAACCACCAGTTCTTAAACTTTTGCAGGAAGTATAATTTATCCACTGTGGCAATTATATTTCAATTTCAGTTCTTTTGTCTTAGTTGGGAAGATTAGCATTTTTCATTTAAGTGGCAGAATACTAATGTTCTGGGAAAACAAATTTTGAGAAAGATAACAATGATGTTGTTATATTTACACTTATTGGAAATTTATTGTGTCCCAGGCACTTTTTAAGCTCTTCTAATATTTCATTTAACCCTCACAACAACCCCGTGACGTAGATACTGTTGTTCTATTCGCTTTGTAAAGGGTGGCATTTCCAGGTTAGGATATTGACTTTAGAGCAGATTCAGGACTTTCCTAGGTCAATAAGCTGGACATTGGCGAGAGCAACACTCAAAACGCTCAAACTCACCTGGCTGATTTCCAACACCGCTGGCTCTTGGCCATCCTATTCTACTGCCTCTTCATGGGAAGAGCAAAATCGGAAAGGGAAAGGCCTGAGAGAGATAGGGTGATTAATACGACCTAAGATTCTAGGAAATTTTATTTGGCTAAATTCTTAAGAGCCCAGTGTTTCTCAAAAGCTTAGAAATTCTGTTGCAATAATGTTCATTGATATTCTAGATATGTTTCTTTGTTTATGTTTCCTGGGAGAAAGGCTTTAATAGTTGAGATGATTCAAATTGACTGCTTCAATAAAGTGCTTGCAGAGACGGGTAACAGCAAGCCATTTGTTTTCGTTACGTCAACAGCTTTGGCTTTCATAAGGATTTTAATGACTCGGGGAATGGAATTTAAGAAAGCAAACAAGCTGAAGAAAAATGCTTATTTTTCTAAAATAGCAATGTAAAAATAGGAATCCTTTCCAGTCTAGCTGCTGCAAAGTCTTAAACATTCTTAGAATATATCATTTGTCATATAGGACAGAAAGGTGATTAACAGGCACTTTTTAAAAAACTGTTTAAGGCTCCTGTTCTAATTGTTTACATACAAAAATATTCTGTGATGTATTCACAGTTAAAATAGTGAGTTGATGTTCAGTAACATTTCTTTTTTAAGTTATTTATTAATAACTTTATTCATTTCTATCAGAAATAAATGGTGGCCAGGTAATGAAATCAATTTAATATTAATTCAGCCTTGTCAGTCTGTTAAAGGATATTATTGACTTGCAACTAGTTTCACAAAGCCCTTTTTACTTATGAATACCATTGAGATGACATGATTAAAGATTGTGAATATCAATAAGCCTGAAAACATCCCTTGCGAAAGTTCAGGGTCATATCTTTTTCTCTTAGAAATTCCAACATTCTTAAACTATTTGTTCTGTTGACCTTTGCATCTATAGACCCAGGTTCTGTGTATGTGGTGGGTGGGCAGGGAGTTCCACAACAATTATGAAAGTAATGCATTCACTGTCTGCTCCTGCAGGTATAAGCTTAGATATCAGCTGACTTCAACTATTTGACAATATACATCAATGTATTTATAGTACACTAGGAAAAAATAATCATTCATATACCTATCCAGTCAGGCGATGAACTAATGGAACAGTAAACAAATTCCTTTATAAACTTCCTGAGTTCACACAAAGAATTATAGGTTCACTTGCAACCATTGACTTATTGAAGAACTGAATCTAAATGCCTCATGAAATACAGAGACAGCATGATGGTCTAAAAACCTTCCGCCAAAAAGTGCAAAAATTGAGGCTTATGTCTAGTGCCAGCTTTGGACAACCAGTCATGGTGGCCCAGAAACGCAGGCTGACAGCTATCAGGCTGAACCCAGCTGTGATCCGTGCCATGGACTCGAGAAGGGGACTGATGGCTCCCATCTCATGATGCACCACTCCTGCCCAGGGCACCCCAGAATTTTGAGAGTAGAAATGATTCCGCACCCCACCCTCAGCCCCTCCCCACCATCCCCAGCATCTCCCCATTCTCTGCTGCTTTGGATTTTGTGGGATAAAAAGGGAAGGAAAGGAATACAAGCCCTTCTGCTCCAGAGAGCTTTGCAGCACTAGAAAAGGAGAGTGGGGTTAAATCTACTCAAAGAAGAATGAGACAACTTTCACCCACCTTCACTTGTAGCCAACAGGCCAGGCCCACATTTTGTCCCAAGTACACCCAGGATGTGATGACTGAGTTAGGTAGCACTAAGATAGGATTGACTCTTTTTTGGTAAAGATGGGATGAACTATTCCAGGGAGGACATGCTATTTCTGTGTGCATGTTCCACATCCTTTGATGTTCAACCACACCGTATCCTTGAGCTCAGAGCAAAAGGAGGTCACATGCACTCTACCATTGTCTGTACCGTCCCTTGCCTTCTGGATGCTGTGTGCATTTTGCCTGCTGGGGCCAGAGGGGAAATCCATACTTATTGGGAAAGCTAATGACTTCATGCAGGTTTTATTTTTAAAAACCTGCTATTTTAGGTGACATTCAGTAGATCCATTTTGTAATGTATGAGAGGAAGTTGGTGAGTGAAAAAAAAAAAAAAGGAGAAGCAGAACCACAGAACTAGTGAAGACTTGAAATACACACACAGCCTATTGCTAAGACCTGGAACCTTGGCCACTTCACATGATGGAGTGGGTCAGAAATTGTCAATGGTTTTCTCTTTTCTCCAAAAGAACAGACAGGGGAGGAGGGACATTTTAAAACTGAACTGAGGACTCCTGATTTCTCTGTGTGAGAACCCACAGTCCCCACAGAAACTCAAGAGATGAGTTAGTGAGGGGACTCAGTCCCTAGACTCTGAGCTATAGAGGATTGCAGACAGGCCAGGCAGGAGGTTACCTCAGCAAGACCAAGTAAATAAACCATTTGGTGAAAGCCATTAGAGAGCAAATGTTACTGGAAAGTCATAAATCAACCAGCCTGTCTAGGAATGGTTTTGCTAGATTGGAGGAACAACTTGGAATTTTTTTTTAATGTTTGTCTATGTATGATTTGAAGAAGAGTTCTGCAACATCACTAACCAGTCTCTATTATTATATCAAAATTAAAATTTTAACCATGGCATGGATGGAATGCCAATCCATGTATTCAGTTTTATTCAGTTAAGTTGTTGTTTTTGGAACATCATGAAACTTCATTTCATGCCCCAACAAAACTGAAATGTAATGTGTTCCGCTTGTTGACTTTTTGCTTTCAAATATCTTTGATTTTTTTCCCATCCTTTAAACTGATTTTTTAAAGAATGTCTTGAATGTCCTTCACATTATCCCTTTCTCTTGTCCCCTCTCCGACCTGTCTTTACAACGGTTTCTGAAGTGAACCAATCCTGATAGAACTGAATGATAGGCTATGATATATGTTATCAGCACATGTTCTAAAAACAGTAGTGCTTCTTTCTTGGTTGCTTCTAAGTCACAGGATGGTCTTTCTAGTATTGGGAGACTTTTCTTATTAAGTAACTCCTCAGCCCCACCTTATCTAAGAAGAAGGCTGGTGCACGACTGCACACTGTCTGGCTTGAGTGGCATAAAAATGTTCCTGACAATCTGTCCTCTCCCTTGATCTACCCTCATGTGCAGGTTTCTGCAGCTTCTCACAGCTGTTGGCCATGAATGTGCAGCTCAAGACATCACCCCAAAAGCCTTCCCATATAATGTGCTGTTGACCATGTCAGTGCTTTCCCCACTGTTTTCTTTCATATGTCTAAAGAATAATGAAAGAGCTTTATTTTTCTCTTCAGAGGAGGTAAAATTTTTGTCTACCATAATAGAACACCTGTTCTCCATGTCTATTTCTGTTCTACCTTAATTTTTAAAAATACCTCCCCATATTTCTTTTTAATAGCAACTGTTGCCCACAGGCAATTAATCATTAAAATGTCTTCTCTTAGAAACTTACAACTTCTATTACCCTACCATCTTTCAGAGCTTCCAGTACCGAGCACAAGTTTATACCACAGCCAAACCTTTCAAAGTGTATAGTGAGAAAAGCTTTGAGTTTTGATTCCCAGATCACATTTGTACATTTTAAAATATCTACAGTATGTAAATGTGCATATCAAACACTTAACCACTGTTCTCTAAAGTAGGAGTCATGACACCCAGGCGTCTACTGGCATTGGTCTGTCAATTTCAGACTTTCTTTAAGCAAATGGATTGCCCATATAAATGGGCAGGTTGCATTCTCATCTCATTATTCTTAGGGTTTTTGCTTGAAGCAAAATCATTTGGATATGCTCTTGGATATACTCACTATCTTATAGAGCATGCAGCTGACAATCATCTAACAGGGAGAGAAGGAGGAAGAGATGGGGCTATTAATTTTAACCTCTTGAAACCTGGTACTACCGGTGTGCTGTATGTAGGATGTCAGATCAAGTACATTTTAATTGTAAAGTTAACATTACAAATCCTCCCTGTGGAACTGACAGCATCCTTGGAACTTCATTTCACACTTTCCTGACTTGGGAATGGTTATTTTGAGTAGCACCTGTTAATAACTAAACTTCTTAATGCCTGGGCAAGAGGTTAAATATCTCACTTATCTATATGTCTGTACTCCATGAACAGCTACTTCATTCAAAGTCCTTCAAGCATTTATCAAAATCATGTCTAACATTCCGGAGACAACATCCAGGTTGTTGGTTCTCAGGACTTGTCATTGGTTCACTCATCACAGCTGATCCTTGTGATAAATACAACACTGAAACAACAAAAACAATGAATTAGACTATATTCTATTTTAACAAATATATCTAGAATGAACTACTTAAAAAAGGAAAACCTAGGTTCTGTGGTAGCCAGTTCTGAATACCCCATTCATAGACTACAAGAATGAGGAACTGTTTGATCACTATCATTATTGTTATCACATGGTATAATTTACTAAAATTTTTGAAATTGTAAAATTTCAGGACCTCTGACAAAGGAAAGTAACGTTATCTTAAACCTGTCAGAACTGAAAACCTTATCAGCTACGCAAAGAAGAGTCACCACTCAATATCTAAATTTGCCTCATATCTTAGAGAGACAAGCGAAAAGGCAAATGATCACTTATAAATGAGGATGTTTATCTCATATCATCTAGCATCATAGAAACTGAAAAACAACTCAACTATCTAACAGTCGCAAACTGGCTGCGTGAACTGCCAGGTAGCCATCAAATGGAACACATTAAGACTCACTGAAAAAAGATGACTTGGAATAATTAACACGTAGGAAAATGCTTGCTATCTGTTAAGCTTTAAAGAATGTAAAACTAAAGAAAAAGTATAGTAGAGACCTATTTTTATAATTCCCGTACATAAGAAAAAAATTAGAAGGGATTACATTGGTGCCAGGATAAATGTGGCTTAGCTTAAAGTGATTGTATCTTCTTAATCCCCCTGCCAAAAAGAAACCATCTATATATGTGTGTCTATATGGTATGGATATACTTATATGAGTCCTAAGTATAAAGAATGAATTTTTAATTACTTTCCTAAGAATTAAGACTTTGAAGCTAAAAGTTTATAAACTGCCCAAGAGCTTTGTGATGGCTCTGTACCTAACTAGATAGATAGCTCAATCTGCCTGAAACCTTGGAGAAAAAATAATAGAGTAGCATAAAAAAATAGAGACAAAGAATTGTCCTATGCACACGTCACCATCTGTGAAGTGTCCGGAGTGACTGTGGGTGTCAGCAGTGTGATTCCAAGAGAGGGGCTCTTCCCATCAAAGGAGGTTGTGTGTGTGTGTGTGTGTGTGTGTGTGTGTGTGTAAGAGAAGTGGCCTAGGCCTGCCAACACCATCCAGGCTGTGAGGAATAGAAAGAAGAATCCTGCGTATCAAGTAAAAACAAAGCTTATGAGATTGTCAGATACCAAAGAAATCGGGACAGAACTACTGGAGAAATCCCTAGATTTTCCTTGTTCGAATCAATGCATTTGATTCGGATGTCCTCATCAGTTATTGGTAAGGGCTGCCATGTTATAATCTCAAATAAAGTAACAAGTGAACAAAAAGCAACAAAAATGCATTTCTCAATAGTGATTTCAAATTTTAAAATGCACTTCCAACAAACAAATACATTTTATTAAAAACCTCACCAAAGTCTTCCAATAAAGGGGCTTTTCTCAGGAGTGGATCTTTTCAAAGGGAAATATTTGGTTCAGTGCTTGCGGCGCAAAGGCAGCTGCGGTATCGCCCTTCTCGTGCCCAAGCCGGGACTGAGATGGCCAACCGCCGTCAGGGAAAGCATGCGTGTGTAATCAGGGTAGTATATGCTTTCAAAGAAATAGATCAGCTTCTTGATGATTTGGCTCATGATGCCAAAGCTGAGGAGAAAAGAAACGGGAGCAGATGGCCCTCCAGCCAGTGAACCAGGGCCGCGAGGAAAGCAGGGAGTTGGATGGAGCAAACCCAGGGAGCTGATGACCCAGCACAGGAGTGTCTGAACAGCAGTGGACGAGCCCCTCTTCACACCGGGCTGTGTGAGGTGCCACATAGCCAATAGGAGGTTGATTATTCTCATGTTGGATTCAAGTTAGGACCCCAGAGTGGCTGGACAGCTCCTGCACCAGAATCAGCAGATCAAACAAGCAGGTTCCGGAGCGCTGCCCCATCAGCTGCCCTGGTGATGTACATTCAGTTCGTCTGGCATGGCAAGGTGTTCACCTGGCCCTGCTGAGGGGCACCGAAGACGGCCCTTGACCCCCCCCTTTGTGGTCTATGCCCCTCCTCTGGTGCTGTCCTGGGAGCGAAGCCAGAGTGCACGTTGCCTGGGCAGTGCTTGTAGAGGTTGTGCAGCTGTTTCTCTTTGCTGTTGGCGCTTCCTCTGTAAGGAGGAAGCCTGTGTCCGCAGCTCTTAGCAGTTCTCATTCCCTGGAATCATGAGTGGCGCTCAGTGCAGAGCTGATGAATGAGCAAGGGGAAGCCGGGCAAGAAAACATCTAATTACCACCCTCAGCCCTCAGCAATCTGGGCGCTGAGGGTCGGTAGTGTGGAGATGGGTGGCCCAGCCACAGTAACTTGGAAGCCCCTCCAACAGGGGGCCCTCACCTCAATGTTCGATGAGGTTAGGATCTGCCTGGTCACGGTTTCTGGACCATGCTTGTCTCCTTGCAGGGCTGGTTGCTGGCTTCCCTTCCAAGGGGGGTGGGGGCAGTACCTTGGCTTTGATGAGCCCTCCTGACCGCCCCACCCCCCACAGCCAATCACTTCCCCCCTGGTTCCTTATGTCACATTTATGCTTCCAAAAAGCAAAGCAAAGTGGGAGCATTATAAAGGCTTCATTCTCTTGCATCAAAGGAGCCTAGCACTTTCAGGCATTCAAAAAGGAAAAAAAAAAAGTACATCATGTAACTTTCACTTGGCTGCACAGAGAAAGGGGTTCTCTTGAAATTCAAAGTGAGCTTGATTTATTTTTAAATTATTTCTATTTCCAGATCTGAAAAGAAGATTGCAAAAAAAAAAAAAAAAAAAGTAGGGGGAAATAACCTCTGTTTACTTAACCAACCCCAAGCACCAAGTGAGCCATGAAGTGCTTTTTGTTCTTTTTCTCCCCTAATTGCTGTACCTCCAAGAGGTTGTCCTGAACATGCCATCGATCATGCAGTGGCGAACAGAATGCTGGCCCTCTCAGCCCTGCACGTCACTGTGAGCCGCTGTGACACACATTCGTTTCCGGGGGCGGCCGCCGGGTGTTTGAACTGTGTGGCCTCCCGGTATGATTCAGGAAGGGAGTGCACTCTATCTGTGACAGGCATCGCGTCCCCACGGCCCGGGAGCAGCCAGCGTGGTCTGGGGCTCCGCAGGAGTGGCCCTGGGATGTCATGGGCGCTGCTTTCTGCACACTCACTCCCACCCAGCCCCACTCCACCTGACCTTGACTTTGCTTTGCTCACACTTGTCACCTGAGAAAATATGCCTCTTCCCTGGTGTGCTAGAAATTTCCGGGTGTAACCTCACCCGAGATTAGTAAACCACAGGTTTTTAGACAGAGTGATTTTTAACACAGCGGGGCCTTTTGGTTGATCGCCTCTCAGCACCCTTGAAGCTGAAGAGTTGATACCTATCTTTGGACGATGCTTATATGTATTTTTTCCTGTGGTAAGATTTGGCCCCATTTCTGGTTGCTATCCAACTTGTATTCACTTCTTGCACGTAATCTCTGCTGGACCAAGTTTAAAGAAGCCGGGATTGTTGGGGGTCGGGGGCTCTGGTCAGTGTGGAGTGTGAATTCACTGGATCAGGGAAGGAATGCCCGAGGCAGCCCAGCATCCGCACAGACTGCAACCTGGTGCTGAGGTTTTCTCATTTTGCGTATCGTTAGCCATCTTGAAGGTCATAAAGTGGGGCCTCTGTCCTCCGGTGCTGCAGCTGGGTTTACACAGTATTTCCAGATTGTTTATTTTGACCCAGAGCCAGGGCTACATCGTTTTTCCATCATGCATGTTGGCAGATGAAGAGAGGTGAGAAGGGGAACCTCATGGGGCAGGTCTGTGATTGCCTCTTTGTTTACATTAAAGGGACTTTTAAGAGTTCTGAGAATTATGAACCAGTCCCAATATAAGGCCGGTGCCGCAGAGATAGAAGCCACCACCTCTCCAGAAACGTTCAGATCTTGGGCAGTAAAACCATCTTCGTTCACGGCCTCCGCTTGAGACCACGCTGGGAACATTGTGGTTGTCACTGGTCAATATTGCATACACACTACTTGGTGGTAAATATTTATCACTGCATTCCAAAGTTAAGCTTCCAGGGTTTGCTTGGAGAACCTTGGGGAGCTGGAGCCTGCACGCCTTCCACTGTCAAGTGCATTTTGTACAGATAGGCATGCCTGGTGCAGAGCAAAGGTGTATTCCAAAGGTGCTGTAATCCTTTCCCTGAGACACCAGCTTTCTGAGGGTGGCAGCAACGTCCTGGCCTGTGTTCTTCCACCAGGGAGCCTTCAAGACTGGCTGAAGAACCAGTGTAAATAATACTCACAGTAAAGCCTTGAGGGTCATAGGCATGTCACCTAAATGAATGTTGTTTACTTCTTAGTGAAACATTTTCTTTCGCTAATCGAGAAGCAGCACTTAACAGTACCCAAAATGACTAATTAAACAGTACTAATAGGTCACACAGATACCTTTTCACCCCAACCTTGTTTGGATTTCTTTAGTTAATGGCTGTAGTAAATAACACATGTGACAAAATTCTGTAGCATCAGGGTTGCAGTGTATACTGTGTCTTTCTATGTAGGCATTTAATTTTTGTGGCAAATGTCCCTTATTGCAGTATTTATTAAGCTTTGCTATGTACATGTAAGTAACCTGTTGCCATAATATAGTATTCTCCAGCGAAGCAACTAAGCAAAGCAAATACCATTACCTGTCCACAGCAGCCTGTGAGCCTAAACTCCTGCATCAGCCTATGCTAAAGAAATTCCATTCCTGGAAATGGAAAGGTGGCTCAGGAAGGACCCTCAGCTCTGGAAAGAATTTAGCAAACACGAAATATATAGAGACAACACCAAAAGTCACCCTTTGGGTTAATCCAGTCTTACAGATGGATTTAACATGCAGGATTCAAATCAACAAACGTTTATGGAGGGTTGTTATGTGCCAGGAGCTGGGTGCTGGGGAACTAAAAAAGGAGTAAGACACAGTCCCTTTCAGTCTGAAAACATTTTTGCTGGCTTGCAATTTTTCAGCCGATCCTCCCAGACTTACCAAAGCATTCCCCTTGACTTAGAACACTCAGGCCCTTCTTTTCAACCAGTCCCCTAATGCCAGAATACACACAGGAGAAGGAAAGGTGGGTGGTTATAGATTTCCACTCAATTTGTAGTAAAAATGGTGCTAGACAGGGAATCAGAACACCCGGTTTCCAGTCTTAGACCTGTCACTTACAGGCCATGTAACCTTGAGCCAGTCTTGTGACCTCTCAGGCTCTTGGTAACTATAGGTAAAGGGCCTGTGGTAGATAATCAGGGGATATAGGAAGTGAAAACACATCACTCCAGGGGGCTCTATGCAAATGAAAGGATGCTATTCTGATGGATTGGGGTAGGGTAAGCTGTTTCTACCACTGTCTATAAACTTTAATAATGCAGAAAGCTGACCCAATTTAGCAGTCTTCCTACTGACCTCTTCTTTTTCTCGACCAGCACTGAGTGACTAATCACAGATTTTTGTGTTGTCAACGATACGGGGGTCAGAATTATAAAAGTGACCCCCATTTGGGGCCACAGTGACCCTGCAAAGTGTCTGATCCTCAGGGGGAGTACGGGGCCTGGAAGCCTTGAAGTGTGTGCTCAGGCAGTCCTGACTGTACAGCTGACTGGAGGCAGGTCCATATGCAAAGCAATCTCCATTTTGCTATTCAAATAGAAAGATCAAAGGTTGGCTTTTGTTTGTTTGTTTGCTTTCCCTTCTGATCATTCACAGCTCAAAACCTGCTGTGCCTGCCTTGAGGAAATTTTCTGCAATTACCGTGAAAATAATGAAGGGTATTCTCCATCCAAACCCTGGTAATAAATAAGAAAAATGAAACAAATTCAAAGCATCCTGAAATGACAGCTTCTCTTTGCCGAAATGGGCTTATTAATTAAAGAACAGGTTGCAGAAACACCAACGTAGCCAACACTGTCATTTCAAAAAGGCAACTGAACCACAGAGCCAAAGACTGGAATTTATAGACCTCAGTGGGAGCTGAAAAATCCCAGATGTCAGAGACCCACATTCATGGGTCTCTTGGGAATTTTCTAGCAAGCACGTTCTGATATTGCCTTTGTCCCCACTTGGCTACATCTGCACCTTCACAGACACAGCCAAGCCTTCTCTGGGGCCGACAACACTCTTTCCCTTCTGTTGGTTTCTTTCATTTGCTCAACCAGCGTGCACAGAGGGCACTGTGTTTCCCAAGGCACTGAGCTGCGGAGGCACGCAGATAAATGGGGCATTAGCTCTGTCCTGAGCACTCTCAGCATGACCAGCTTCTTTAGGAGAACTGGTGGGGATGTTGCGGGGGGAAACCAAATCTAAGGAAAAAATTTCAGAAGTCTGGTAGTGCCTCTGAGGCCTTCTAAAAGTTTTCTGTCTTTTGATTAAAACACAGCAAACCTGTCCTGTCCTCTCAGACATACACACACCACAGATCTACATGATCAAGTAGTCAGAGAGTAGTTATCAGAGCCCCAGTGCCACACGAGTTCCTAGACAAGCCCTGTAGGTTTGGTCTCCACACTGGGGATTTCTGACGAAGGAGAAGAAATGTTGATGCTATCAACTCAGCCAGAGTGAAATGCCCTGTCTGCCCCACGGTGGCCAGGGTGTGAAGAGGGACTGTCCCCTTACACCGTGAGCCCCTTCCAACCATAAGCAACAGGAAGGGTAAAGAGATTGGGCTCAGTAGTCGGACTGTTTCAGATCCCGCTTCTGGCTTCTCCACTTCCAGCGGCAAGACCTTGGGGAAGTTACTAAAATCTAGTTTCACTTCAGTAAAATCGTTATAAGAAGGACTATATGCATGTTAGCTCCCTTGTGGTTCTCAAAAATGACTAGAATGATGAAGCTCACATCCCATTCACTGCTTATAACTCCTGTGCCTACACTGAGAAGTTATTCAAGAAATATTTGGAAACAGCCCCGGCTGGTGGCACAATGGATAAGGCTCCGGTGTGCGAACCCAAAGGTCGCTGGTTCAATTCCCAGCCAGGGCACATAACCAGGTTGCAAGCCAGGTCTCCAGCCAGGTCTGTAGCTGAAGGCAGGTAAAAGGCAACCATACATTGATGTCTCTCTCCCTCTCTGCTTCTCTCCCTTCCCCTCTCTCTAAGCATAATAAATAAGATCTTTGGAAAATAAATAAATATTTGGAAATAAAAAAAGAAGAAGAAAGGTGACATTGGACACAGAAATTAGGTCTAATTGGAGCCTTAATTTTCACACAAAGCACGTACTCCCTGGTTTATGACGCTCAGAATTTCTAAACCTTTTTTCAAGCAGAAGCATGAAATCACATTTATTTAGCAGCTGGGCAGGTAACATGAAAGAATGAACTGGCATTTAGTGCCTGAGATGAAATGGAGAGAGCTGGCCTATCTGGGGGACAGCCAAACTCAGCTCCAGAAGAATATTGCCTCACTTTGAGAGAAGCCAGAAACCCAGACTTCCATGTGAAATAGACCAAGTCTTACAACAACGAAGTGAATTTAAAATAAAAATATTGCATGAGCCAAATCACACAGTCTGCCAGTCAGATCTCAGGCCACATGCTTGCTGTCCCTTCCTTAATGGAAGGCACTCTACTTTTGTCTCTTCCTTTTGAACTGTTCACCAGGGGGTGTAAGAAACATGAGCTCCTCGAACTCATCTCTCAATTCTTGCTAATTTCAAAAGATGCTCTTGGGTTGAGGTCTTCACCTGTCGATGGTTATGTTCTACAGAGCACGTTCACCTACCAAGGGCTACTTCCCTTCCCAAAGGACGCTAGTAACAAGTATAGATCTTTAAAGCATGATTGTTTTGTGGCTGAAATAACAACAGTCTCCCAAAAAACCCCTAACAACTTCCTCTAGAACTGCTATGATAGCAATCTAGAGAGAGACTGATTCCACAATTGATATAACTTTGTTTTGTTTGGAGGGAAATCTGGCATTTTACGAAAGTACTTAGCATTGGAATGACTTTTCCATATGCTGATTAGTGTACAGCAAGACATATCACCATATGTCTTCGAAAGATGATTTTCTAGCAAACACAGGACTAGTCTCCTAGAGATTGTTCTGACTAGTACTATCAAGTACTATCAAGTAGCCAAACACGTTCATCAAGATACTGAGGTGATATGTAATTAAAGTGTAGTTGGAAAGGCTACTTGGAATATCAAATATAAATCTTAACAGATATCTCTCATTACCTTATGAAATCTTGATAACATAAGTCATTGTAAGAGGATCCAAGTGGGATCACCAGGAATCACTTGAGGGAGAACACTACTAAGTTCAGGTGCTGTCATTGCAAGAAGGCTGACTTTTCCCAAATTCTGTAGCTCTCCGGTCACATAATTACAAGTTCAAGCAAAATAAGCACCTAAGAAAGGGTTTTATGGAACTGAGAAACTCTCCAAATCATGATGATTGTGTTGGTTTCTATCACTGACTTAAATAAATGCTCACACACAAATGATCATAGTAAAATTCACAGTAACCAATTGGTAAAAAAATCCAGGTGTCCACTAATGGATAAATGGATAGACAAACTGATATCGCTATACAATGGAATATTGTTCAGCCATAAAAAGGAATAAAGTACTGAGGAAGGCAAAAATGTGGATGAATCTTGGAAACATTATGTTAAGAGAAAAAAGCCAGACACAAAAGGACAAATATTATATGATTCCAATTATATGAGGTACCTAGAATAGGAGAATCCATAAACTGAATGAAGAGTAGCTGGAGGAGGGATATAGGGAGTTCACACTTAATGGCTACAGAGTTTATGTGCAGAGTGAAGAAAGAATTGTGACAATAGTGAAGACAATTGGCCAGCATTATGAATGTAATCAATGCTACTGATATGTGTACTTTTAAATGGTTCAAATTTTGTCATATAAATACATATTACTTATTTACTACCTTTATGTTATTAAGTATGAATTTTCCATTGTAAAAATGGAAAATCATGCTTAATAACATAAATTAATATAAATAGATTTTACATACTTTACCGCAATAAAATAATAACCATTTAAAATGTACAGCAGTTAAAATGGTATTTAAGGAATCTAACACTTCCTCCTTTATTTTTCTTGACAAATGCCTTGCTGAATGGAGTAGTGAAGTGCAAATAAATTTTGCATCAAGTAAAACTATCATTAATAGATGTCAGTATTTCAAAATAAAAAACCAAGATGGTTAGTTACTAAGTGGTGAGACAGCTTTCTTCTGTGCTTTATTCTGAAAGTAAAGCCCTTTACACACATATCAGGAAATAAAAGATGAAAAATGGGTAGATTTTGCTGTTCAAAAGAATGTCTAACTTAGAGTTGAGAGCTGAATTGTGGTCAAATTGCATAGCTCACACCCCATGAAAAGGATGTTAGATAGTTCGTGTTCAGTCAACTGTTAAATGTTAATATTGACCCTTAAAAATATGGCGAATCTTTCCAAATCATGTTGGGAATGCATTTCTCCTTCCATTCCTTGACCTTGACGGTTGAGTTTCCTCCTTTAGGAGCTGCTACTATCATGCAGGTCATACATAGCCTCACCCTTAATCCTTTTAAGATAAAGCATCCTGTGCAACTTGATTCTTTTCCAGAGCACAGGAAACTTGGGAACCTGACTGTGACCGTGAGGAAAACTGTCCCCTCCCCTGAAGCTGTGCAGATTCTCTACCAGCGGATGAGGTATGAGTACGAGTTCTACCACTACGTCAAAGAGCAGTTCCACCTGCTGAAGCGCAAGTTCGGACTGAAGTCACACGTCAGCCAGCCCCCTCTGAGACCCCAGTTCTTCATTCCAACTCCCCTGGAGACTGAGGAGCCCATCGGTGATGAGGAACAGGATGACGAGAAGTGGCTGGAAGATATTTACAAGAGGTGATGGTACCAGCCCTGTGTTGCTTCCAATGGCTTTATCTCTCTTTTCCAGAAAGGTGGTTTTGTTTGTTTGGGGAAGAAAAATCCTGGAAGGGACTAAATTAATGCTCAGCTGCATTAAAAAGAACAAGATGTTCCCACAGGTTGGGGTCATTGGGAGATGCCCGGTTTTGCGGGTCTTATTTGTTTAATTTTATTCTGTGTTTTTCCTGGCTCTTTGGGTCCTTCCCAGGTACACTAAGATGACTCCATGACAAGGCATCTCGTCATAAAATAGCTTCCCCCCTCCCAATATAATGAAAGAAGGGGGAGCAGGGAATATAACCCATAGCCCAGTAACTTATCATTTGTAAAAATGACTTGTAAAAATATTACCTCAGTGGTAGGAAACATCCAAGACTTGTATATTTTGGTTGAAATACAAAACCACTTCAGAGACCAGGGAAGCCATTCCAAAAGGATCTAAGAGGACAAGGTAAGACAGATAAATACATCAAAAAAGAAGACGTCCCTGGATTAGCAGTCCCTACCCACCCAGGTAGAATGCTGCCTCTGGTTCGTCCCTGGGGACACTTTCACCAAGAGCAGCATGTTTGTTGTCTCTGAAGGAGTGAGTCAGCTTGTGCCGCAGTCACTCCCCCAACCAGTCCAGAGCCCTGAGTACCTTTCAAGGTCAAAGTTTATGGCCAGCCCCACTAAGACATTCCATGTCCACGCACCATTCCGATCGCTTTCAAAGTAACATAGCAGGGTAAAGAATTGATTTGCTATGTGAGGAGTGTCTGCAAGGTCAATCAGCTCTGGAGGTCATGTGGCATAGGAAACTGGTACAGTCCTGTCCTTGATACCCGATATGAAATCTTTCTTTCTCCAGCATTGTTTTAGCTGGATACCCAGGAACCAATTGAGCTCTGACACTTAACCTGTAGTAGAAGTGCTGAACCAGATTAGGCAATGCTTAACCTATCAGACACATCCACGGCCATTGGGGTCCCACAGAACATGGTAACTTTCACCTTCTAGTCCCTTCAGAGGTGCCTATTCCTGGTAAAAAGGGGTACTGAGCTCTGTCCAGGCAGCAGGGAAACAGTGGTCTCATTTCTTCCTGCAACAGCTCACTCCTAAGAACCCCTACTAGGACATCAAGCAGAGAAGAGCAGGGGCTTCTGGGTAACTGCTTGAATCGCTTTAGGAGAGGGTGGCTGCACCGCTACCATCCCCCCTCCCCCCTCCCTGCCAAGTGCTCTGAGTAGATGCTGGGCAGTGTCAGGTCTCCACAATATCTCCTCCCCATCCTACCCCCATCAGCGGCCATCGACCCATGATGCCTGGATTCAATAATTAGAAACCTATTTATTTCTTTGGATTCTGAAATGTTTTCATCTTTAACTGCCCCCTCCCCCACTGAAAAGGACATGTCCTCCTGGGTGAATGAGATACAGCCAGCCGAGACTCAGGGGTGCAGGAGGTAGTGGCAGGCAGGATACATGCCACAGATTTCGCCATCTTTACTTTTTCTCCCCTAGAGCCAGCCTTTCAAGAGCAAAGTGTGAGTTGGGGATACTTAGTAGTAAATAAGACTCTTAACTTTACCCAAGCTGCACATTTTCTGCTTTTCAGAAACCAACAAGTCTCTCTAGAGTTTTTTCTTCGTTCACTAGAATTGGATGGTAGCCAAGATATAAAGCAAGTCATTTGGAACCTGTCAAGTGTGCACTAAAGCTACTTTATCATGAGATGCATTAAGAAGGCTGCACTCCGCAGGAGTCCAGTGAAGGCTGGGACCGCAGAGGCACAAAATCCAGCATTTGGCCACTTGTGGGCCTCCTTTCTGCCTCAGAGAACTGGGGCAGCAAAGTGATTGAGGGACCTGTAGGATTGTGATCAATTCTAAGAGAAGAGGAAATGTCCTTTGTCCTGTGTAGAGACCGGGGCATAATGGCACTACCATTAGATACACTTTAAAAAGCAACCTGAAGGATAGTTATCATAATTAAAACAAGAACAAGAACCGCCACCTGGTGTGTTGTGAGCCATTTCTATGAAATTGCATATAAAGAATGATGATTAGTTTACACACTGTGCAATCTCACGAGCTGGAAACACAGTTGCGTTGGCTAAGAGTTTTCTGCTCTTGTCAGAACATCAGGACAATTGGTTAGTTGACAGATGCATCTTATCTCTTAGTGCAAGTTCATTGAGCACTTCTGTGTGTTCGAAAGCATTTATTGTCGGCAGTGATCACTATACCATCACAACAAATGATGCCGACTGATTTCCTTGTAGGGCCTTAATGTGATTTTGTCCCAACCAACAGCCTTTAGGTCCATAAAGTCAAAGCACTTCATCAGTATATTTGGCAAACATGACAACATTTCTTTGGCCCTGAGCCCAACACAGTTTGTAGTTCATGAAATATATTGTACATTTTACATAGTTTAATTTAAAAAATACATTTTAAGCTGGTTGATCTTTGACTGCCTTATTTATTATAACCTTTCAGCACATTCCAAGGTTTTAGTTACTCAGGAAGGAGTTAATTAAAATGATTTTATTTTGGTCTGTTGGATGTTTTTTAAAAGGAAAATTATTGTTATGAACCTTCAGCCTACTTTCCTTGAGTGCCGTAAAAGTGCTTGTAAATTTTTTTTTAAGAAGAAAAAAAATGGTGTTTGACATTGATGGAAATTGAAAAATATATATGCAACTGAAACGAGCTGAAATAAAAGCAATCTGTGTTTGAGACGAAGTGTTCCTTAAGTTATTCAGTGCCCATGTAAATAAATGAATATAAATGAGTTGACATTTTTTTCCATTTTGTTGATACCTGGAATAAAAGTGCCTCCCTCGTTGGCTGAGCTTTTTCCCTCAGGATGTCATTTAAAAAAAAAAAAATGTAGGTTTAAAAAAATCTGTAGACTCTCCTTCTTATAATTAGATGACACTAAAAAGGCTGGCTGAAAATATTGAGTTAGTCATTCATTCACCTAGCTGTGTATATAAATCACTAGCCAGCTGCCGGCTTTACTGCTGTGCCCACTAGTTGGTTAGGTGCCAGCCTGCTTCTCTAAAACTGTCACCCTCTGATAGCGGGTACCAAGGCATCGCATCAGCGGTGACCAGGAAAGCTAGGACATGCCACCTGCTGGTCTCTTTCTCAGATTTGTTGAGCCCCAAGAGCTGGATGATTCTAACCACCCAAGTAAGCAGTTTTAATCCAGAAATGCTGTCCCTGAGCTATTTCCCTGCCTCACCGACGGGAACTTACACACACACAGAGGGGATCTCCCTGCTTTCTAGATCCTGGGCACTACATTCCAACCTCACGTGACTCCTTTTAAATGAACAGAAGAGGAATCGTGGTCCTAAACGAAAGAAAAATCCATTTGGGTAACAGATGGAATAAAAGTGCCTTTCTTTATCACTTAATTTGTTGGCCTGGAATCCAGCCATGTGATATTTGACTCTGTGTGAACATTGAAGGCAAAGTACTAAACAAAATCTGGATTATGCCCCCTCTGGAGCTGCTTGTTTAGGCCGAAGTTCTTTACAAATGTCCTGTGACCTATGAATTTATCCACTGAACTACTGGCTTTAAATGAATTTTAGAGAGGATGGCAATATTTCTTAAAAGGCAAAATGATGATCTGTAGCCATTCAGAAAAATAGTTCTGTGGGTCAAAATTGTGATATTCCCTTCAAGTAAAGATAAAGAGGATTTATTTTACTAAAGTCATTTACTTTACATCTGATGACCAAAAAAAAAAAAAAAAAAAAAAATATATATATATATATATATATATATATATATATTTTAAAGTATGTTGAATATTCTGCAAAAGAAAAAACTATTTTGGCTGAAACCAAGATGAAGAGTCCGTTTAGAAAAACACATGGAACGTCTTAGACACACAAGTCATCATGGTGTGATCCGGCATATTAGTTTGCTGGAGCTGCCATAACAAAGTTCCCCAGACTGAATGGCCCAAACAAGTGGGTTTTCTCACAGTTCAGGGAGTGGAAGTCTGAGATCCTGGTGTCTGCAGGATTTGTTTCCATTGAGGCCTCTCTCCTTGGCCAGTATGTGGCCGTCTTCTCCCTGTGTCTTCACAAATCTACCCTTTGTGCACTCACATCTGTGTCCAAATATCTCTTGTTATATGGACAGCAGTCATATTGGACTAAGGGCCACTCTACCCAGCTCATTGTATAACTTGATTACCTCTGAAGGCTCTGGTCTAAAGGTCACATGCTGAGGTACTGGGAGTTGGGACTTCAACATATGAACTTCATGGAGACAAAATTCAGCCCATAACACCCCAGATTACAGCAGAAACGTTAGAGCCAAGGAGCAAAACTCCAACAAGGAGAGACGCCAGCCAAAAATCACAGACCCTAGGGCCAAGATGGGGCTCTGCAGTTACCTGGTCCTTCCCCTCCTTTAGAGATGAGGGAATCCACGTGGGGAAATGCAAATTCATCACACATTTTCTTCCACTGAGGGTTCCATCGGCTTTGGTGTATCTACCAAATTAAAACTTTAAAATGCAGACATTGTTAGGGTCCATCTATGGTCCTAGCACCCACAGTGGAAATAAGGCACATTCTGCCAGACTCAGGACCACCTACCACCCTGCAGCCCCCTCCTTATGCAGGTCTCTTAAGGTTTGGTGGCTATGGGGTCCCCTTTCCCAGAAGGAGACCCTATTGGTTTTCAACCACTTTAGTTCTCAGAGAGTGATGTCAAGATAAATGTGTTATTCTAGATTTTTCTCTCTACCGAAAGGACGCAGAGAGGTTCCTGTTTCTGGTTAAACAGATCCGACCACATTTACTCGTCTCAGATTATAGACTTTTATTTTCCTAAAGGCAAAATGAAGATTCATGTCCTACTTCCTGTAAGGATTTCCAGATGGACCCATCCCAAAAAATAAAGTCATCTGAAGCTCATAAAACTGGGTGAAGTCGAGTGCGGACATGCCCCTGAACACCGAAGCTGGAGGATGGCAGGCCCTGAGCTCCCAGGCTGCTGCCACCGGGGGAGACTTCCTTCACCCCTGGGCTGCACTCAAGTTCCCAGCAGTGCTGGTTCCCAGGGAACACCCCCGGCCCACAGATGTTCATGGGTCACAGAACTGTGAACTGACCGCCTGTGCACTTGGGATTTCAACGTGTAAACACGGGGATTCCCTTTTCAAAAAGAAAAAAGAAAGAGAAGTGGGGGAAAGAAGGGGAGGAGAAATCACCCTGCAAGGGAAAAATGTGAGCTAAGTTTTTCCTTTTGGAATCTTGGCACGTGAGTGCAGCTATCTTCAATCTGGCTTTCACCAGATGCCGCACGCCGGCGGGGAGCCATCGCCCTGCCACGCCGCTGCCGGTGTTCGCCCAGGGCCGGCGACACCTTCCCCGTCCAGCCGTGCGCGGAGGCGGCCGCGCAGGGCACCGCTCGCCCGCGGCGGGTGCACGCAGAGGGTCGGCCAAACCAGGAGGCGGAGAGGTGGGCCCTGCCCCGCCAAGTCCCAAGTTCAAGTCCCAGCTGATCTCGTTCACTGAGGGCGTGAGTGAATCACTTGACCTCCCCATACCTGAAGTCAACGCAGCTGGAAAACATTAGAAAGATAATCGGACGTCCGTTGAGAACCAAGAGCTGCTTCTGGGATGAAAGTTGTCCCACCCTCCACCCCCAGATGCTAAGAGACTGAAAGCCACAACTCGGGGGCTGAAAAAAATATTTGTTTTGCCACAAAATGCTGGGTCCCCAGCAAGAGAGAATAGAATTACACATAAACCCAGGCACGGATGCCGCAGGTCCCTCACGCCTGCAAGTAGGGCGCCCAGCCGCACTGCTGAACTGCGAACCGAGCCGGTAGGGACAGGCACGTTGCGCTGCTCTTGAGTTAGTATCACCCTAGGCCGTTATCCTAGACTAGCCACTCTGTGGGTTTCCACTGTCCTCTCACACTATTTGGGAGCAGCTTATTGGCGGTGAGTTACAGAATTCCTCTTTATTTCACAGCCTCTGTAAGCACAGGCTTCCCCTGCCTTCTTTAACATACCCTGTGTAACTGTGATCCGGTTCAAGACAAGAAGCCCAAACACCCATGTAATTTGGTACAGGTTGTACAAGGAGAAACCTTAATAAAAGTCAAAGAACTTCCCTTTTTGGAGTCCCAGTTCTCATTCTCAGAGGTACCACCACCGCTGTGGCATGGTGGGAGAAATCTGGCAATGATTTTTGTGGGCTAGTGATGTATTCAGCATAGTTGACCCCTCCGACCCCACTGGAAGACTACCAAGGGTTACGACTTTAATGTGTGGCATTGTTCATGTTTTGCCTGAAAGAGTTATGACATTTCCCCACAAAGTTCCTAACAGCCACCCTATTTGCTGCTGGTAACACATCTACTCTTTTCTTTCCTCCCTTGGCACAGTTTTCTATTTGTTCTCCATCTTTGATTGACAGCGAATGAAATCCTCCCTGACCAGAGTGGCTCAGTTGGTTGGGCATCATCCTACAAAGCGCAAGGTCTCCACTTGAATTCCTGGTTGGGGTACATGCCGGGGTTGCAGGTTCATCTCCAGTTGTGGTGCATACGAGAGGCAATTGATCGATGTTTCTCTCACACATCAATGTTTCTCTCCCTCTGTTTTTCCCTCCCTTGCCCTCTCTAAAAATAAATAAATAAAATCTTTTTTTTTTTTTTTAAGTGAATGAAATTCTAAACCAGTGCATAGTCCCAAAGGATAATTCACAAACCAGGTGTATGAGATAGACAATGATTATGTTAAATTCGGGAAATGCTGCAGTTCAAAGTCTAGTGTCACATAGTGCTATGGTAATTTAAGATCATACTAAAAACTTGGAGGAGTAATGTAGTTTAAAAACTTAGTTTATCTTTACTGAGCCCCAAATTTCTCATAACTATTTGCCATGAAACCCTTTTTAAGACTCATCAACATCCCAGGAAATGACTGTTCCAGACATTATGCTTTGGGAAACATTGCTTTAATGTAAGTCATTTTTTCTCATTAGCATTCCTTTTCTTCTGCTATGGTTCCATTACTTAGTCTTCCAAATGGTCCATGTATCCTGCTTGAGAAAAGTATATTTGCAGATGGTTAACATTTTGATAAGTACAAGATGGAGCTAATAACATTTTAGTAAAATAATTTACAAGGAAACACCTTTCAGTTTGCCTTATTCTCCTTAATCATGAAACTCATTTTTTAAAAAATCTTTGTGCTTTTTAATATTACTTGGGTAACCTCTCATTAATTCACTACTTCCATGCCAATTGCTGCTCCAATCAAATTGGTTGAAGGACGTCTGTCCCTTTTCTTCCCTGCCCTGTGGTTGGTTAGGCAGTAGGAGATTTACAGCGGCCCAGTAGAGATCTCAAGTTGTTCCGGTGAGATTGGTGATTGGAGAAGCGAATGGGCAGCTCTTGAGCTGAGCTCCTTTTGCACACTGGGACACCTGTGTTGTTCAGTACACTAGGGGGAGCCGTATCCACAACAATTCACTCAAGAAATCCCAAGGTCTTTCCAAACCTAATTCCTCTCCCATACCTGCCTGTTTTCCTTCAGTGCTTTAGAGTAGTGTGGCCCAGAAAGAAGTAAGTCATGGTTCATGCACTTAACACAAAACACTCACACTGTCAATTGATCAGTAAATTATCTTTCCCACTTTGTGCTACCTGCTTTAGTTTTGTTGTTACTATTTTTAAATTACTGTAGTCCGTTAGAGTAGTGTGGCCCAGAAGGAAGTCATGGTTTATGTACTTAACACACAACACACATACACTGTCAATTGATCAGTACATTATCTTTCCCAGGTTGTGTAACCTGCTTTAGTTTTGTTGTTACTATTTTTAAATTACTGTAGTATTATTACACTTGGTCTTTATCAGGTCATCTTTCCTCCTGAGTGTGCTATATAATTATGACATGATTGAAATTCTGACTCGATAATTAGAAGGGGACTCAGGCTGGCTTGATGGCCATGATAACCCTCAAGCATTACCCCATGGCAGCCATAAAGGTAACTGGGAAGTGAGTACATGAAACAAGCAAAGTGGTTGGAGGAAGTCAAGAACCGCCTGTGGAGAGGACAGTCCAAATGAGAAAAGGACTCAGATAGCTCTCAGTTCAACTGGTTTTTAAACATACAACTGGCACACCTGGGGGGCTAAATACAGCGAAGGTGAGAGTTCCAAGACAACTTGAATGAGGAGGTTTCATTTGGGATTTGTCCCACTCCAGAGACCGTGGAATTTGTAGAAACTCCAAATTTATATTTGCAGGGCAGACATAAAGCTAAAAAAAAAGATCACTCTGCTTTTGCAACAGATTTACCGTAAAGATATTGCCCCTTGTTTGTATAATAAGAAATAAAGGCCCATGAAGTTAAAGGAGGAGCCCACAGTAGCCTAGTAAGTGGCAGAACAAGGATGCATATTAGAAAATTCAAGATAGGACTGAGCCTGACTAAGCCTGACTGCCAAGGATTTTTAAAGAAATTTTTATTTTACTCTAAGGGCAATGTGGCACCCTGAGACATCTCAGAATGAGAGAGGAACTAAGGAAATGATATTTCTTTTTCTAAATTAGTTAACAGGGGAGCTGATTGTTCTCCCTCTGCCCTCCCCTGTCTTGTTTAGTCCCCTTCTTCCCTGGCTCCATCTCCTGGGATGCAGGTCCCTGTGAATTGTATCACTGGGCTCCCTGCCTTATTACCTCTTAGGTGGGTTTGGCCTGTGGGTGGTGCGCAGGGGATGGGAAACACCTCAATGAATTCTGCCTCAGACAATATAATGGATGAGGAAACAGCCAACACTCTGTTAGTCATCCCTATGTGCACCTGGGGGATGGGCAAAAACACTGGCCATGAGACTGGAGAAGAATCGGGACAGAAGTTAGAACTTGGAGATGGTACCATGCCCGCCATGGCTGATTTCAATCAGTGGAAAATAGTGTCTTGGCCAAAGATGCTCAGTAAATATTTGTTGAGTTGAATGGCCCAAAAGGAGTTAAGGGAAAACACAGCATTAACATATTTCCATCTGGGATGGAGCGGCAGGTGACATAAATGAGACAATGAGGTGAGAGAGCTGACTTAGTGGGCAAAGGGGTTGAGTTTGGGGTGTGTGGATATGTTTAACCCAGCATACTTGCTCACCCCTCCTCTCTGTCATTGTCCTCAGAAGCAGGGCTCCCAATGGGTGCTATCGATCCCCTCAGCCCTCTCTATGGCCACCAACAGCTGGAACTGGGTCCCAAATTCCCTCAAGTCAACACCATAGTGCTATACAACCCTGACCATTTTCTAAATGTGCCATGATATAAAAAGTTTGGGAAACCCAGTTCTAATTTATTGCACCCAAGATACACAGTTTTTTATTTATTTATTTTTTATTATTTTTTTATACTAATAATTATTTGCCTTCCAGATAAGCATGTATAGACATCAGAGCACTGATGCACCATCAGTAAGGTGGCCTGTTTAATTCTTCTAGCAAACTCAATGAGCTAAAAATGTGCCCATCTTAGACCAATCAGGGTGGAGAAAATGGCAAAAATAACTGATCTAAAAACAAATCTTTGACCTCAGGCTCAAGAGTGTCAGCCTCAAACAAACCGGCCAAGCATGTAACCCAAGGAAAATAGGTATCAGACATTATTCACCATTCTCATGCTAACAATCATTAACCTGTCCATCTACAGTCTCCCTTTCACAGAAGTGATTTAAAGGTAAGGTGTTTCCCTAATTATAAATGTTTTTAAGTATTGACCAGCTCAACCCTAATCAACATCCAGTCTTGATATTCATCCCCAAAGAGGGTAATTTTATTTCAGTTGAATGTACTATGCTGTATATTTGTATAGTTCCATATCATGTTTTTAAATGCTTTCATATATGTTATATCAAGCCTGTGTGTAGACAGGCATATGGATTAGGAAGCTGAGGCTCAAAGAGGAAACAGATTTACATGAAGTCACATAGTAGCTGAATTGATTCATTCTAGAACCATCTGGTCCCTTGTGTAGTGCTCCTTTGTCTAAATTGTGGCTCCAAAAATCACAGGAAGAGAGACTTTTAATTTTTCTTCATTCATTAGACATGCTTATCACATAATAACTTCAGGGCTTCCCCAGGAGCATTTATAGGATTTGAACCCTGCCTACGAGTTTGAGTAAATACCATAGAAATGGTGGCTTTTCATTGGGGGCATTTTTGAAGTTCTAATTCCAGGCACAAGCCTTTTATGTGGGGATTCTACAGAGTAAGACCTATATTGTACCTGGTTTGATCTACGTTCTACATTCTACCTGTCACTTTTAGTGCAAATCGTACTTTCAAGGAAATAAAAGAAAATGGCAGGGAGGTAGATTAAGATATAAACTTGGCTGAGTGGAAATCTAAAAATGTCCCCTTTTCTAGTTGCTTGTAAATCAGTGTCCATGCCTTGGGGACAGAGTGTGAGAGTGAGGAAGCCGGAGGCAGAGGCAGAAGGAAAAGATGTCAGGAACCAGGCTTCCCAACTTCCTCCTCCTCCCCAGACACCTCCGTTCCCAAAAGGACCCCTCTTCATTTTCTCCCTGGATTTCTAGGCACTAAGTCTGTGATGGTCAGGATGGATAGGAGAGATATGCGTTTCAGTTGTAACTTGCACCGAAGCTGTTGTGAGGAAATCCAGGCCTCTGGCTATATCCCTGACTGAGGCCAGACACTAACCTGAAACCCAGAAGCACTGGGAAGAGAGAGGCAAGTCTCGGAGATTAAAAACAAAAGAGATTACAATTAAAAAGTTAACAGGTGGGGAAAATATTTCTGGCAGAAATGGCAGGTAAAAGGTGGAAGTTGCTATGTAAAGAATTTATAGTATGTCATAAAAGGAGAAAGTATGTGCAAAGGACATGTTAGCTCTCAGAGCCTAGCTCTGCCAAAGCTAAGATGCATTAAAAAAAAAAAAAAAAAGTTTATCCTTATTCATAATCAAAGAAATTTGAATTGAAGCAATGTGACACCACAGTTGATACTTAGAGACAAACATGTTTAGGTATGTTAATGTCCAGGAGGATCAGAGAATACTGATGAAACACTCCTTCCCACTCTGTGTAGAAATGAAATTGGTACGTTTCTGAAAAGAAAGTTAGCAATTCATATCAAAACCCACACACAAAATAAATGCTGAGATTCTCACTAGTTTGAAAGTGCTGATTTAATAAGTAGAACATCAAATCCCAAATCTAGAACCATCTAAAGACATCATATATATATATATGCTCAAATGACAAAGTCTTGCCTAAAATATTGTGATAACATCTCTCCACCTCCAAGAAATGTAAACATAGTTTTTACTTGAATTAGAGTATGTAGGCTCTCATATGTTGATTTAAAAAAAAATTTTTTAATTAGTGTCATGATCTTAAGTTATTCCGAATGTGAACTCAAAACTCTTCCCTCCAGCTGTGCTGCTCTAACCAGCCTCCAAAAGTGGAATTGTCTCCATCATGGCCTGCTTACGACATTATCCTGGGCGGGCCATTTCTATACTCAATAAAAGCACACGTTTGCCAATAGAAAATATAACTTTCCACACTTTCAGTAGGGATACAAATAGGATTGGCTTTGAAGTTAGAGTTCTTGCTTTCATGAGTTATATTTTCATTAAGATGGTTTTTCTAAAGTTTTGCTGTGTCAAATATTCCTAGAATAATTGAGCCATGTCCTAGAATTTCTAACAACTTTCATTTTCGTTAAACACTTGTTGAAATGGAATTGGCTATTTCACATAAAAGGATTATTCATACAGACCATCTCATTCATTCAGACCAGTGTGCTGAAATTTTTCTTTTTAGCAGAGCTCAGATATCTTCAGATTGCCAAGCAAGTGCAGAGATTTTCTAGCTCATTGACTTGGGAAATGTATTTATCTTTCATTCATTTGTAAATTTATTATCCCTAACTTCACACTTGTGAATGAGAGAAGAGACTTGTAATCTGTATGGTCATAATCAAGCTTTGAACAATTCCATTATTGCCTGTTTTCCCAGAGATCCAAGAAGACAAGTTCTACCTCCTAAATGAGCAGAACGATCTAAGGATCTGAACCAATAATCCCAATTTGTCCCCACTTTTTAAATTGCCTCTGTCCTACACAGAGCCAGACACCAAGAGCCAGCCACATTCTGTATCAAGAAATATTGATTTCATTTTTTCACAACTGGGGTAAAATTTTATTCCTGAGCACTTCAAAATATACTTTTATAATTGTGTGGACTTGTTGGTTTCAAGTGTCAGAAACCCAACTCTAACTTGTTCAGACAAAGCAGAAATTTGTTGGAAGAGTGAAAGGTATAAAATCAAAGGAAAAGTTGAAATATGAAGATGCAGGAAAGACTAGGGTGCAGCTGGGCTCAAAGGCAATTAAACTGATGTCTCTCTGATTACAGATCAACAGAAAACGTGACACTCACCCTGCACTCAATGTCCACCCCAAAAACCTCCCATCCCTCACTCACAACTTCTGTCACCACAAGGGAACTGGCTCCTTGCTCCAGTTCCGAAAAATCTTGGGGAAAGACACTGATTGGTTTAGCTGAGTCAGACTCCCACTCTTGAACCAATCAGAAGGCCAGGAGAAAAGTTCTCATGGTATACATGGCATGATCCCAGATATTTGTCAATATTGTGAATGGAACAGCTGCCCTAAGGAGAGTCCACTGAAGTGCCCTTTGAGATTTACTTTTTACAGTTCTGCCCAGTATTTCTATAATCAATCAAAAGAAACAGCAACTTCTGTGAAAATAAACTAGTGAACTATTTGAAAATTTGAATAACATAACCAAATTCAGAAAATAAAATAAAAAACAATTGCAATCTCATCATCCAAATATTTACATTTTAATGCATATGCCCCCAGTCTTTTCTATATATGTATATTATTTTCTATATATAATGTATCATTGAGATAATGTTAAATATACAATTCTATACTTAGCTGCCCAGTTAAATGTAAGAAGAATAGTTTTAATCATTTTTCCATATTTATAAATCCCTTTAGATCAGGAGATCTATGGCACATCAGATCTGTGAATTTAAATATAAAAGTCTTATAGACATAAGGATAGGAGCAGTATTTTGCCTGGTATAACACTTCCATACTTATACCAGACCCTCAAAGTGGTCTGTGACCAAGAGTCATGGCATTCAAGTTTTCAAACCACATAAGTAACAGTAGACTCATAGCTGCTGCGCATTTAATATTTTATTTTCAACTAGTCTCTAGTTCATAACCTGTGTCAAGCTGTAACTTGCAAATGCATGAATTCCAATCATGGATGTTCAAGCCAGACCCTTAGTTTGCGGCTGAGCCCCACCAGTGCTCGGCATCTCAGCTCAGCTCCCTTCCCCCACGTGACCTCTTTGAGGTCCTGACAGCTTGTTTTATGGCCTGTGGGGGGTTAGCAGCGGAGGAGGCTGGCAGCTGGGAGGAGAGGAGTAGGGCACCACTGGGAAGCAATTACAAGAGAGAATGGAATCTCTGAGGATCTTGCCATTTTGGATATTGATGGTGTATTGCAGAGGCGTGGCTACAACTGACCAAAACAGTTTAGCAAAATTCAAGCCATGTCACTGCCTGAATCACTAGGCCTCCTGGTCACAATCAGAGCTTGGACCTGTGTCTCCAGAGCAAGATCACTGGAATAATTAAAAAGTGAAAATGAAATTTTCAGGCAAGTGTATCAAGTTCACCCACATTAATCACACAAAATAGCCAACTGTCATTCACATCTCTCCTCCGTGGTGGGTGGTATAGAACTTAGGTGGCTCGTCCCCTTGAGAGCCGCTGTGGTTGTGCTAGGGCTAAGCTTCCTTGAGAGTGACAAACGTTCCTCTTCACTTTGTGCAGCCTAGTTCTACCTCATTGAAGTCATTTCTCTGGTCCTGGGTGCACAGTTTTTACCTTAGTCTTTGTTTCCCAGCTCCCGGGGTGCTCCACCAACACACCTTTTCCCTCTGCAGGGGCTCCCTGGGGTCTGCCTTCTTTATTAGCCCTGTGGGGCCTGGGAACAGGAACAAACACAAGCTGCCACTTCAATGACGCGTCCTCAAAGCCAGCGTCTCACCACCTGCTCTGCGTCCTCCATGCTCCTTCATTCAAATCCATTCTCTGATTTGTCCTACTCTTAGGTGGCCATCACTGTCATTTTCCTCAGAAACGTGACTGTCCGTGTCTCAATTTTAATAAATTCTCTTAAGTTTCTCAAGGTGAGACACACTGTTTCTTATTTTCACTTAGTTCATATCAGGGGTGCTCCATGGGGCATTTTACTCAAACCTTTAAAAATATATAAAATGAAAAACTGAAGAGAGCAAAGTCATTCAATGTGGAATCTTACTCTGAAAGAACCAAGCTGGTAGCTCACATAAATCAGGCTTTTTCTCCGCTCCGGAGGTGTGAGGCATGATTTACTACACCCATAAAGGAAATTAAAGGACTTTGAACTCAGAGACACCCCCGAGGCCCAACGCTGGGGTGGTGTGGGCAGAGCTGTGTTGGACAACACAGCTCTGAAGCCAGGGAGCGCATGGCTCACAGTGGCCCCAGGTCTACGGGTGACAGCGTCCGAAAGAAAAGAGGAGTCACTGGCAGCTAGCAATGTCTGTCCCACGGCTGATTAACACCGTGGAATGTCAAGTCAGCATGGCGAAGGCTGCTGATCAAGCTGCATGCAGACTTTCGTAACCTGTCCCTGACATTCAGTGCTGCCTTCCAGTGTGAGGGAGCTGTTGAATTGAGTAGGGCCCAATACACTGTCATACTGTTTGTAAAAGTCCTTAGGACACTTGAAATGAAAGATGTACATATTCAGGCTTCATCGTACAATGAAACTTAATGTGCATAAAATAGAATACATGTGGCTTTAGAGAATATTAACTGATTTGCACATTCTATTGATTCAGGAAAACAGGTATAGGGAGACTCCAGGAAGGAAAGTGGAAATCTTACAGGAGAAATGGCCTTTTACTGAGATGTCTCTAGGAGTCCTAGTTAAAGTTTTATCATCAAACTGGGACCAAAATGTGCTGTGTCAGGGAATCCTGAATCAAAATTTCAGCACGTCACCCTACTGTGACTGCGGCTCTGGATTCCAGACCTGTGCTGTCCCTAAACTGGGGTGAGTTACTAAAGTGGAGCGCCCAGACTTTTAGAATTTATGAACCAAGAAAAAAACTTTCATGGAAATGTGGAACCAACACAGAATATCAGGGCTTGCTTTTTCTCTCCTTTGTCAAGTAAAAATAAGAAGAAGGAGACAGAGAAGAAGAAAATGAGGAAAGAATCGGGGTTGTGGGGAACTATGTCCCATCATCATGATTTTGAGAAAAGAGGAGACAGTTGAACACCAAAAAACTGAGAACACAATCTTTAAATTAAAATGACAGGAATTTATATTTTGGGGAAAATCACTCATTTTTATTTTCTCACAGGCTTTTGAACCAGCGGATGGACTGGTGTAGAATATGGGCTCTGTTATGGCACAGGTTCAAATACCAACTCTTCCCACTACTAACTGACTAGGACCCGTTGTTGCTTCAAGTTCCCAGAGGTGGTCACTTAAGGACAGTTGGGAGAAGGAAATGAACGGGGCACTGCAGGAGAGCTGCTGTTATTCTTGGGCATAGCATGTTGGCTCTCCTTTATCTCCAAGACAGACTTGCGAGTCTGGGTAAGTGAGTGTTGGGGTCAAGGTAGAAAGGAAGGGTGCCACCCCGACATGAAGCTACCCCTTATTTGGACCACAAGCCCCCATCAGCCTGGGTTTTGTGGGATCTTATCCTCTCCCCTGTTAGAGAGTCTCATTTAAACCTGATTTCACCTGAAGAGGAGGCCAAGATGGGAGGCAGGCCTGTGGGTCCTGCCCACCCTGGAATTCCCAGGCCAGCACTGGAAGCCCTTGACAGCGGCTAGGAAACCCATCATTTTGATTTAGAATGAAATTGATGTGTTTGTTGACCAGAAAGATGGATGAAGTAAGTGTTGCCAAAAAATAGAGGATTTGGCCACGAACTGTTTCTTAGAGTCTGTGGACCTTCTGAGCTACAAGATTTATATCAGAGTATAACACGTATCTGTAAAATGCAAAGAGGGTTAAATGTGATTGCCTTTCTCCCTGCCTCCTTCCTGCAGGTGAATGGCATGCAGATTTTAAGGGAAAAAGCCAAAACTCTGGATTTGGGAGTCAGATGTTAAGGACAAAATGATTCAACCTCCTCACTGGATATTCTGAAATGCTCTTCTAAAGGTTGGTTTGCTCAGAACTAGAATGGAACTCACTGAAGAGGAGCGGAGTCTGGAGAACAAAGGCTTCGCCTTCCCAGAGTGACCTTGGGGAAAGAAGCTCCCTGGACCAGCTGTCAGGAGAGCTATGTTTGTTCTAAACTGCAGATTTACTGTTCACGTCTCTTTGTGACTCAGTTTCCCAATAGAAAGATAAAACTAAATACCAGCCCTTTGTCTCTGACGACACTGTGGTCAAGATCAAAGAACTCTAAATTCACAAAACATTCATAGCACTAGTGCAATATGGTATCATTGTGATTACAGTCATTTTAATGGAATTCCAACATCGTTCTTTCTTTAAAGGCCGAAAGTTTCAAATAAAAACACGCGAAATGAAAGGAATGCTTGTCTAGGTATTTAAGACCTCATGGAAAACTTGGCTTTGGGCCATGGAGTAAGCAGATCCCTCAAGGGTCTCTCACCCCTGGAAACGCCAGCAACAGGGCTTGGGGGTGGCACAAACACCAGTTCTGCACTAGCAAGGCCTCAAGACCTTCTGCAGGCTTCTAGCTCTTTCCAAGGAGACTTATCTTCTCATGAGGCCTTCTCCTTGGCTCCCAGCTTCTTCGTGTTCAGGGAGAGTGGATGGGGGGCTAAGATAGCTTGATAGCACACAGCACCAAAGCCTGGCGTGGCCGGTTCCACACCTCACCTGCTCCTTTCCCTCCTGCCTTCTGCCCCTCCCCTTCAGGAGCAAACCCTACAAATTCCTCGTATTGTCCCCTGAGGAGTGACTTCCCCGTCCTCAGTGCTGGCCGACATCCAAAGGGTTTCACCCCATCCAAGCGGGTTCATCACCACACTTTTTTTTTTTTCCAAACAGAGGCTGATACTTCCTGACAGGGAGGCCAGATGTTAGGATAACAGCCCCTGGAGAAAACAGCACTGTCACTAACTGCTGTGAGAATAAACCAGTTCTCAGAATGTCCTTGTCCCCACCTGACAGGGCCATCACCGGCAACTTGTGAGAAACACAATGTAAGCTGGGAGGCTGCAGGCCTATGAAATGAGGAACTCTGAGTGGGTTGTCCGGGGAGCTGTGTCTGAACAAGCCTCCAGGAAAGACTGGTGCCGACTCAGGGGTAAGCATGGCTGACGGCTCTGAAGAGGGGCAGTGTGTCTACCTCAATGAGCAGTTTCGCAGCAAGGGCGTCGGGTCTGGTGCATCTCAAAGGCTTAGGAAGTGTGCCTTGCACAAGTGAGTAGATGAAGCACTGCATGCCCAGCTTCTGAAGCCAGACAGAAAGGCAAAGGAAACAATATAAAACACAATTTCCACTCTTGTGACTTGACACCAGTGACAATGAGAAAGCGGTGCATAAATTGGAACTCTGAGCCACAAGTCACCTTAAACATTTTTAGCCTGTGTTTTCCATGATGCAGTTGGGAAAAGGAAACCAGCACAACCTGATGGAGGTGCGAGGGAGCAGAGCTGGCCCGGGACCCTGCTCCCCCCATGTCCTGGGATTTCCTGGCTCCACACCCCCTTGATAGGGGAGGCTGATTAACGCTGGATTTCCTGGTTCGGCTCCACATCTGTAGGGGCTCAAAGGGTGAAGTCAGCGTGGGCCAGAGAAGTTGGAGGAGATCGTGCCCCTGATGGGGAACTCATGCTGGGCTTCTTTTCAGAACAAGAAAGATCTGGATGAGCAGAGATTTATGAGATTTTCTTTTCCGGTTTTGGTAACATTCCAAACTGTGGAGAGAAAACGCAGCATGTTTTTATTTAGTGGACATAAATTGTATTTGCCCAAAGAGGGAAGCTAGATGCGAACAGCCAAGCCAAGATGCAGGCGAGGTCCCAAAGCCTAGTATGGAATTGAGGCTGGGGTCTTGTGTGCAGCCCGGGGACAGTTGGGCCGGAGAAGGTGCCGCTCGCCTGCAGCCCCAGCAGGCCCCTCCAGGGCAGCGAGGCTGAGGTGCTTCCTTTCCTTTTCTTAGAACCTGTGCTTGGCTTTCTCATCTCTCTCTTCTTGAGTGTGTCCCTCTTCCCTTGTCCACCCTCCTTGATAAACTCAGCACCAACAACAAAGCCTGAAGATTTTTTCCAATCAGAGTTTCCCCCACCCACATGACTGTGTCACTGCCAGCAGAAGGTCCTCTAAGTAGTCATGACCTTGGAGCCCTTGTGTGTGGATGAAGGAGAGTGGGAGGTGTGAAAAAGCCAAGAAAGTCGGCTAGACCCAGGGGAAGTACAAAGGAGAGAATGGTAAATTCACTAATTTTGAAAAGAATGACTAACCTTCAACTTGCAGCATTTTGGAAGCAGGAGGGCTTGTAAGTGATGTTTATCATAAAACCTCCAGCAGTAAAAAGCAGACACACTATAAATGCATGAATGAGTGAATGGGTGAATAAAAGAAAAGTGGAGAAGAAAGTGCATACAGAGCTTTTCAAGAAGTTGCAATGTTAAACACCCATGAATGAGTAGAAATTTTCTTTCAACAGTATTATACAATAGTTTGGTAAACTCTAGGGAACCCACCTAATTGCCAATAAGTGGCTTCATTAAAAATCCTTATTAAACTAAAGATATATTTTGTACATTTAGCTACTGAGGAGATAACCTAAACTATTCTGCAAAAGAAAAAGTTAACTAAAATTGGAGCTAACTAAAAGTTATCTGGAATTTCAGTTGATCTTACTTGTTAAAAAGATCAGCTATTTCATCCCAGATTTACAGGGAAGGGGGATATAGAAGTGATTTTCTGTAGAAAATCCATAAGTTAATAGCAGAGCTTCTACAGAGGCTAAAAACAAAACTTTTCTGTGTTGTACCACAGAACAAGCAATTACTCTGGTCACGTGGCAAAGTAGATGTAATGCTCGTGTATTCCAACTTCAACAAATACAGTTTTGCTGTCTAGTTAGGGGCAGGGAGAGAAACATACTTCTGAATATCACCAAGCATTTTGCAAATGAAATCTAGATTTTCTTAATAGTTAAACAACAATATATGTAAGCTAGAAACCACTATTTCATCTAATTTTTTAAGATCAGCTCACTCTGCTGTTTTGTGTACTTTCTGAGCAATTTCTGGGAATAGGTCAATATCCCAGTAATGAAACTGCCAGGGAGCTGGTATGCAGACTGGCACCTTTGATTCAAGTAATCGAAAACAAACCTTAACACCTCTCAGAACTCACGAAGGTTAATTTTCAGCCTGAAAAATGACCTGAAGCTACGAAACTCTTCATTTTGAAGAATAACCAAATCAATTACTTGATGACCAAGTACTTCACACACACACACACACACACACACACACACACACGTATACATATCCATATATAGCTATGTATACATTACATGGGTATATGTGTACACATACCCTATGTATATTTCTATGTATAATGTGTGTGCGTAGTTTGTATAATTTCTAAATAGCATCAAGTAAGCATCCTCAAGCAGGAATCTCAGTGAAAATCTATCAAAGCTGGTCACTAAGAGATTTGAAAAGAAGTTGAATATTAACCCTACAGGTACCAAGTTGCCTACATCCCCATTAGTTAAGGAAGAATTGGGGTCCAGGGAGCCAATAAACCCACACATTACCAAGCACTGTCACCAGATAAGGAAGAGAGTACTGTACAGGAAGGCCAGCTACTGTGATTTAGCTTGATATCACACTTCTGTGGAAATTATTTGGATTTTTAAGTCAATATAGGAAAAAAGAATTTGTTCTGAAGTTTATGGGATCATCCTGGAACAAGTGTCAATGACCATATGCTTGGAAATGTTTTATGAAATAATGAAAGTTTCCCATCGTTTCCAGGTAGGCTTAGTGTCATTAATAATGATGGATGCCAGCTGTCTACTGATATACATATGAAAAGCAGCAAGACCAGACTAGCTGGTGCACTGAGCAGAGACACTGGTTTCTGGTGTTGAGAGGCCTACAGCATATTGGGGTAGGACTACGTGGCTTTCCTTCCATGCTAAAGGCACTGCTGCGCTAGTCCCATCTCCCTGCACATCCTCACCTCTGCCTACCTGCAGGAAAGGGGCACTGTCCTCACCCATTCAACTTGCAATTAAACCTGAGATAGTGACCAGGCTAATGATCTCTTCAGGACACTGCTTTTCCTATCCTTCCCTCCATGGCTATATCAACCCTCAACAGCACTTGACCAAAGGGTGCATGGAAAATAAGAGGAGCATCCAAGACAGACCTTCCACTATAAGGAAGTACTAATCATTGAGTTTCTAGAACTAAACACATTCAAATGAAACTTCAGAAGAGAGTCTTTGGTTTTCTGACCCATATGCATTCAGTTATGTGCTGTTTAACTGAGGAGCTCAGTTACCCAGGTATCTTTGCCCATCTTCAGTGTGAAGCACTCAGGATCTACACATAATAAACTCTCACTGCTCCCAAATGATTGAAAGAAGAAGCATTCTAACTATTCATTTCAATAGTACCTTCTCAGCTCTGTTGGTCTCATAATTTGTGTTCATGTCTGGCTTCCCCAACTATCCTATGAACTCCTGTAGGGTATATTTCCCAGTGCTTTTCCTACTGGGTTCTCAGTGCCTAACATTAGGACATGTTCAATAAATACATAGTAATTAAATGTTAAATTTTTCACAGAAAATTTTTCACAATTCTACAGAAATATAATTCATATTAAAAAATTTCAAACTATTATTTCACCTTTGCTTATTCATTTTAAGGTATTAATCAAGATATTCTCTGTGTAGTTAATTATGCATTAGGAAGTTTCCATTCTGTGGCAGTAATTTGTGTTAGATGCTTGTAAGATTTTAAAAAGCAACCAAACTCTTAAGAGCCCTGAATCCAGATGTGATCATAACTAGCATTTTTCAATGAGCACTGTCTTGTTGAACTCTCACAGTAATTCTGAGGGGAAGACATCATTCATTTTACCTATGTGCACATCCAGGCTCAAAAGGAGAGTTCACATCACCTAAAGAGAAGCAGGGTTGGGATTCAGATTCAGGTCTTCTGATTCTAAACCCATATACCATCGCCCCTTCAAACTCAGCATCCTTAAAAGACACAGAAGGTGCCATTATTAGAATAAGGGAGTGGGCTTAAAATCAATTTCCATCTCAAAGCACGTTTTGAAAGTTGTTTTCCAATGATTAGTCTCATATACAGACCTGCCCACTCACTATTTCTCTACTCCCCTCTCCTGACCTTTCCCCTTCTCTCCTCCACCTTCCTCCCCTGTCCTCTGCCATCAGCACACATCTCTGACATGTATCAAGGTATAGACCACAGAGGGAGAAACAGTTTATGCCATGGTAACAGTTATGTAGATTTGTGATAAATAACAGTTTTCTTGTGAAAGCATTGTTGAAAGACTCATTCTAAAGTGACTTTTCAATGATTAAAAATAATAATAATAGTACTGATGACCTGAAAGGGCACTGAGAAAGTGACTTGGTATCATGTCATGGGGTTGAACTGAATTCAGAGCAATATTCCTAGCCCATTTGTCAACCAGCTACAAAGGTTGAGGGAGAGCAGGGTGGGGCTTGGGGCTAGGGTCTCTGGGGAACCCACCCTAAGGGACACATCTTTTACTTTCTCCTTCTGCCAAGTGTGAGTCAAACTTCTCTGACCGTGTCTGCCCAGCTCTAACAGGTTTGGTACCCTGTTACTTGAAAAGAAATTATTATTATTACTATTATTATTATTATTATTACTATCCTCAGATTAGTCACCAAGAAACAGAAAATAATGGCACCTTAGTCAAGTGTCTATTCAGTTGAGAGTAAGAAAATTCAAGTTTCAGGAGAGAGAAAACTTGTTCTTGCCAAAGGGATGGACAGTGCCTTCAAAAATAAGATGTTTCCATGAATACATTACAGATTAATGTATAGTTTTTCATTACTTTTCCCAGGTTCTATCCTAAGTTACCATTAGTGTGATTTTAGCTAATCTATCCAATGGATCCTATTCTGCATTTTATACAGTTGGCAGTAAATTTTTTTGTTTTTTTTTTTGTTTGTTTTAAATTTTTTATTGAATAAATTTGACATGTAACCTTGTGTAAATTTAAGGTGTACATCTTGTTATCTTGATACATTCTTTTTTTTTTTTAATTTTATTGTTGTTGTATTACATCCATCCCTTTTTTGCTCCCCTCTGTCCCCCTCCCCACCCACCCTTTCCCCCCAAAGTCAATCCCACCTGTTGTCCATGTCCATGGTTCCTTTATACTAGGTTCTTGTCTAAGCTGCTCCCCTTCTTTGCCTCTGCCTCCCCCCTCCCCCCAACCCCTTCCTCCCCTGACCACTGAAGGCCTATTCCTTGTATTCATACACTTGGTTCTGTTTTGCTTGTTGTTAGTTTTGCTCATTATTGTCCCGTAATGGGTGAGATCATATGATACCTGTCCTTCACTGACTGGCTTATTTCACTAAGCATAATACTCTCCAGTTCCATCCATGTTGTTGCAAAAATATGGAACGCTTCACGAATTTGCGTGTCATCTTTGCGCAGGGGCCATGCTAATCTTCTCTGTATCGTTCCAATTTTAGTATATGTGCTGCCAAAACGAGCACAGTAAATTTATTTTTAAGTGATCCTTAAAAAAAACAAAAGCAAAACCCTAACCCTCAGCAACCATGATGGTTAAAGAAAAGGTAGGAATGTGGAAAGTTTATCTATAGTTTATCTATATTTGACTAAAATGTCATTTGAAACATAGGCCCAGTTGGCTTTCTGTGTGAGACCCAGAAATCCATTCTTGGGAGGCAAATAGAATTTATAAGATAATTGTATCTTATAAGATCCAGGGGTCTCTGTCCCAAACAACTAACAACCCAGTTAGGAAGGCTGGGTCTAACCAGAAGAAACTTCAAATAACAATGTAAGGATCAAATGACAAGGAAGCCAACAACAACAACAACAACAACAACAAAAAACCAGAACAACTGTCATTCATTCAGGAAACAGAGCAAAGATTGTTACATCCTACAAAAAAAATACATGACAATATTAGCAGCTGTAATGGCAGCCACAAGTTCATCCTCCTGCAGTGTATAGGTTTTTGCTAAAGGCCTATAAGAACATCATGAATTGTTTACACGACAGTGAGACTTAGGTTTGGGGTCCAGCCCACTAAGCTGACGCTGCTGCTCCAGATTTGGGAGACACTATATACTATTGTTTTACTACTGCTATTAACCACGGAAATTGCTAAATTCATTACCTGGTCCTCCTTCATTCCAAACCAGTGTCCCAATAAGACCAAAAAAAAAAAAAAAAGTTCTCTTTCTTTTTAGCATGTTTGTTCTTCTTTGCATGTCATGAGAGAAAGAGACAAACAAAAGTTTGTCCTGTGTCCTGTTTTAGGGACAGAAGGGGAAATAGGCAGTTTCTACACAGTTGGTTGGCAGCATGCCAGATGGTTCCTGTGAGCTGGGCCAGGCTGGCTCTGCTCCTGGCACCGGGGTGGGGGAAGCCACAAGGCCTACCTACCACCACGGTGACCTTCATGGGCCACTCCCATGACTGTTGCTCAGGCGGCAGATATTGCAGGTATTTGACCCCCTCTCCTCTCCCTGGGTCTCCTGTAGGTTAGAGGAAAGGAATGTGTTTACTTCTAACACTAGGACCCTGAGCCTGAAACATGATTGGCGGCCCTCTCTAAAGCAGAAATCTGGGCCAAACAGGGCCTGTCCAGAGAGAAATGCTTGATTTTTAATAACTAAAAAACATGGACAGTTGGTTGTGAATGCTAACATGCTAGGATGTTTTCAAGTAACTTCAAGACCTTTCTCAGTTGGAAGACTGACTACCTTGGCTGTTTACTTGATCCAATTGCAAGTAGAAACTACTCTTAAAAAAAAAAAAAAAAAAACTACAGCTGTCCGTAGTCCAAAACCATGGAAACCAGCCCTCACTGCAAACAATGAGCCTGCTTCCAGCCAAGGCAGCAAGAGATTCTCATTTCTCATGATTTTCTTCCAAATCCCAAACAGCAAATGCCTTTAAAATGCACAAAAGAGCAAGGAGCCTACTGAATTGGCAATTACTCCTGTTCCTTTTTAGTAAAGGAGGGAAAGGCATAACAAAATCTGTGTTTTGCTACTCTGGGGCTTCCAAAGACAAGATGGCCTTGTGACAAGTTAACCCTCGGCATAGAGAAATGTTTGGAACTGTGGCGGGAGAGTGATTTTCGCATTTTCATCGCCAAGGTATGTTTTCTTTTTCAGCAAAGGCCTTGTTCCAGGGGGAAACTGAAATGTACTAGCTCCAAAATGAATCCCAGCAAAACCACACTGCTTTTCAACATGGTTATAGTCAGCACATAGTCTTCGGGTTATAAACCACCCTCCCTCCCACTCATTCTCCAATCCCAGCTAGTCCACAGTCTACTTTCCAAACATACTCTTGCAACAAATAGCAAGAGCCCATATAAGTTGGCAATTTAAGTATGTACCCCAACGCAGGTCATGTTATCAGGGCCATCGTACAAGGCCCAGCCTGTCCACCCAGAGGCTCACCCAAGGGCAACTGTGAAACAGCTGAGGCCCAATGATAGAGGCAGCCCAGGTGCCCAACCCCTGCCCCGCCCCACCCCACGCCCAGGCCCAAGGCAATGTCCTGATCGACCAGGACATTGTGTTGACATAGGACAGTCAGCTGATGCACACATCCCCATCAGCTCATGAGGTAGCTGGTACAGAGTGATTTGGCTGACTCCGCTGACCTAGAGTGTATTAGGTGACCCCACAGAGTTCCTGTAAGATCCTACACTTCCTCTAGCCCAACAGCCCTCTCCCTCCATGTTCTCCACAGGACAGAGTGCTGTTCCATCACTGCCTGGTCCCTGGTCCTCAGTCCAGTGCCTGGCACACAGCAGAAGCTCAGTAAATGTAGTCTGAATGTTGTTGAAAAGACCATACCCAGAGAAACCCGTGCTAACTGTCCATTCATTAGAAATGAATCTCTACTGGTAGAATTGCAGTGAGAGAACTATCTGAGTAAGAGACAGACTTAGAGCAGGGGCAGCTTGTGAAGACCAGTTAAAGAGGGTACTATCTTATTAGGCCTGCCCAGTGGACGACCTGTAACCTTTATCATATCCCAGAGTCCTTTGAGAATGTGATGAACTCTGTATACTCTCTAGCTAGAAAAAAAAAAAACACACACACACATGCACACCATGCACACACATGCAGACTTGTCTATCATTTCAAGCGATTACATTTCAAGTGTATTCCATTGAAATACACTCCTGGGACCAAAGGCTCTACTCCATCTCAGTTGCACACTTTTCTCCACCTCTGTTTTAGACTTCTACCTCCCGAGGGTAGGAAGGAAATGGTCAGCCCTGTGTCTGCCAACGGTACCTCGCTCTGGCACAAGTATGGTCAGTGAAAAATGCACAGACGCTAAGGGTGAACCGTGACTATCAAGATTTAGCAAGAGCACTTATTTTAGTGGCCCACAATTACCTTCTGTGCTTTCTCCCTGCCTGCTCACACCTGACCCCCCAGGGAAAGGGAGCCTCCCTATAGTTTGCAGGGTGAGGAACAAAAGGTGCTCCTGACACAGTGCGGAGCAAATGACCCAAGGCACCTGTCCCAGACCAGCCTGCCCTTTGTAGTGAGCTGCAGGGTTGCAGAACTGCTATGGGGACAATTTGGATATCAGTGGGGACACTTTTTATTATCACAGTAAGCAGGGCTCAGCACCTGCTGAGGGTGCAGTGTTTATTGGGTGAGACACCAGACATTTTGGGACATGCAGACAAATTCTACAGAGCAAAGAACTGTCCAAAGTCCCACACGACCTCCAAATGCGCCATCAGATGTTCCTATAGCTGAAAGTATGTTTATAATCCCGTGATCCTAGACCCTAGGTCTGCATTACACATCATCACAAAGTAAAAAACAATTTTGCATGGTTTAAATATATGCTAAAATTTCCAAGAATGCTGCTACCACTAAAGTCCATGTAAGAATGCACATTGCTTGGCTTGGAAACCTGCCAAGAGTTGACCACCTTTTGAAAAATCACAATATTGGAGTCTCCACCTCTGCTGGGACTTGACTCATCAGCACAGCACAGCCGTGTCACACGCGAGCTATTAACGATGCGGCGTAGACCAGCGAGTGTGATTCCATCCTGTCTTCTGGTGCAGGTGCGCCTCAGCCAGTTCAGTGCATGGTCCCCTCTTAAATGATTTTAAGACTTCTCCTTTATATCGCAGTAAGAACGGTCTATTGGTTTGTAAAAATTACGTGTACAGGTTAAGTTTTATATACCCTAAAGAGGCTGTAAGCAAAAAAGGAGAAACGTCTGCTCTGTTTTCATCCCTGCTGACCAGGCTCTGTTTAAGGATGCAAGGAGGCACTAGAGCCAAAAGCCAAGGAAGGGAGGGCAATGGCGTTCTCTCCAGGCGCTCACTGCAAGGTAAGCATTTAAATGCCTTTGGGGGCCGTGCAGCGGAGCCAGAGCTAAACCTCGGGGACCGCGTGCCTGGGCTTGCCAGAGAAGGTCCCAGTTTCCTCCTACTATTTCTCCCCTAATTATGAATAGCTCTTCTGTCATTCTCAGAAGTGCCCCAGCTTGGGTGATAAATTATATATGGCCACCCTACTAACTGACTTCAAATTTCTAGATTATAAACTTCAACTCACATCCAATCCCCCAAGAAAGAAAAAACTAAAAGGAGAAGGTTATGGGTTTGGGGAGTTGGAGCACAAGAAGATTAAATGGAAAAAAATGAACCCATTACAACCATAAAAAAATCAAGCCTCCCATTAGGAAGGACAAAATCCAGAATGCCTTCCTCCAGGTATTGTCCTGCGTGGCTCTGAGGGCTGGTGGGGCAGGGAAGTTTCACAACAGCCCGTGAATGGTTGGCTGGTTGCCCTCCAAAGAGGCGTAAGCTGGACTCCAGTAGTCAGAATAGTAGTCCTGTTTCTCAGGTGGGCTTCCAGGCCCACCACGTATTACAAGCCCTTCATAGAAGAGCAGATTTTAAAGGTGAATTGAACCTATTTTAAGATCCCTCAAGGGCAGCAGATGGACAGAATGACGGATTGTTACTACGCTGTAGCTGTTTTCGTTTCTGGCCCAACTGTGCACACAGCGCTGTGTTTGTGACTAGTGCAAGCAAGATGTGTTGTAAGAAATATGCAAACAAGGGAAGGCGGGAACCAGCTTACATTTTCTTCTAAATAAAATAGAAAAATGTTGACTAGGCCATAAAAAGACTGGGCAAGCCCAAGTGGAACTTCTCTTTGATACTTACTGTCTTGGAGATCCAGTTAGGGGATGAACCAGTGACAAGTGTGTGAAATTATCCTTTTACGAGTGTCCCTTGGTAAGTATAAACTGATAGAGTTCTTTGGATTGGTTCAATGTCACCAAATACTTTGGCCAAAATACTAGTAAGTTTTAGTACAGCTCAGTGGTTAAGGGTTTCAGTTTTGGATCAGAGTACCAGATTTCACCAGTTAACAGTAACTGGAGGCAAGTTTCTTTACGTCTTTGTATCTCGGTTTCCTCATCTGTAAAATGGAGATAGTTGTCTTACTCACATTAAAAGGTTACTGAGATGAGTTGATGATGGAAAATGCTTAGAAGAGCAGTGCTTGTCAATGTCACTTTTTAATCATTATTTAAAAGTGCAATTGCAAGGTTTCATCATAATGCCTTAAATGTACGACTTGCTATGCTCAGCTTGAAAAGCCAGGACAATTTCTTTTCCAGCAACAAGCCTGTGCTATTTTGATAAGGATCCCAGTTTCCCTGACTTGAGTGGGCCTGCGAGAAGCTTTGTGGGAGATCAGAGCTATTATCATGACAGGGTAGAAAAGCTCCAGGGAGTGTCTTTGCTGCTCTGGTCACAAAACACCGAGAGAAGGAAGTAGTAAGAAATTCATATCAAGTCGAGAGAGCTCCCAAAAGTTGGGAACTGAGGACCGGAATGTTTTCATTCCAAAAAATGTTATCGAAGCATTTGCCTGCACAAAGCACCTTACTAGGACCTCTGTGTGCTACAAAGATGTATATATTGCTCAAGGAGCTCGAGTGCTTATTATGGGCCAAACACTGTTTCGGGTCTGGGGATAGAATGACAAATACCACAGGCTCCTAAGCTCAAGGACCTCTCTGAATATGGCGTGCTGACTGGTAACAATCATTAGGTTTGGGTTAGATGGCTAGTAGCTGGGGGAACCCGGGGAGCACAAAGAAAGGGTACCAAACTCCATCCCTGGTGGGTGAGACATCAATTTAGGTTCTGGCACAACCAGAAACTACGTACGGAAGGGTTTCAAGACAGTCATTTCTGACCTGATGTCAGATTGAAAAGAGCAGGGAAATCTCAAGGTCAATTTAGCATGGGCAGCAAGGGGAGAAAAGAGTGTTGGGAGAGGCAGGTAATGCACTGGCTCTTTGCTGAGAAGAAAGTGAAATCAGGGTTACTGTTGTCTTTTGACAGTTAAGGGTCTTAAGCTGAATGCCTAAGTGGCTTGGTGGACATCCTGAGCTGCTTCACTATGGGGCTGGGTGAAACAGGTGTGAGTGTAGCTCACACCCGACCACTGGGCCTCAGTTCCCCGAAGACTGAAGGAGCCCAGCCAGGACACTGCGGGAAAAACCCAAGAGCATACTGTTAAGTTCAGAATGCTAGTAACATGTTTAGGGCTACATTAGGAAACTGGCAGTGCTAGGTGTCCCTAGCTAGGGTCAAGCCTGGATGACAATTCACGCAAATTAAATTCATTAGTGATAGCCTGATAAGCCCAAAAACAAAGTGTTCATTCACTCGGAAGACTAAAACTGCCCGGTCAGCAAAACTATTTGTGACATCTCTCTCCTTGAGACCCTCATCTGACCAGGGACTTATGCAAATGAACTCCAGATGTACAAAAACAAACAAACAAAAAAATACCCATTTCCCTTTAAATGGAGGCTGCCCAGTATTTCTTCCAACCCAGCTTTTCTCACTCTAACCTCTCATGGTTCTTTGACTGGGTTTGCTTCTCCCTTCCTGGGAGTCCCTTTCCCATCACCCTATCCTGGGTCAGTTAAGGTCCTAGTCAACTCCAAGTAACAGAAAATTTGACTAAACAATGACTTCAACAAACTGGGAGGTTTAATCTTCTTTATTGGCAACACTTTGGTGGAAAGGTGAGCGAGGTAAGGCTGGGAACTCTGGCCACTTTTGCTGCACTCCTGTTTTCGTCTCTATATTCCAGACAGACGGAGCAGAAAGTACCAGGAGAAAGAGGCAATACTTGTGTTTGAAAAGCAAACCTTGTCCAGAAATCGCCAATAGATTTCCCCTGATATCATCTTACTGGTCAGAGCTGAGTTCCAAGACTCCCCAATGAAAAGAGGAGCTGGAAAGTGTCATTTTTTAAAAAACCGGGCACATAGCTGCCTCATTTGGTGAAGAAGGCCTTCACTGACAATAGCATCAAGCCAAGATAGCTATAAAAACTGCCCACAAAAATCGCAACTGGTGCTGGTCAATGGGAGAATGCACGTCCTTGTAGATAAGAGTACTGGAGTTTCTCTTTCATGCACCAGGCATGTCTCAAGGCCTCACTTGCATGTCAGGCTCTGTGCAAGGTCCTGGCAAAAGCAGTGGCCCTCAGGAGGTTGCCACCCAGTGCGGAGATGCACACGCTCACAAGTGATCCCAATATTCCTGCGTTCTACTGACGATGGAATACTTAGCGGTCTATCGACGTGTCAGGGAGTTTCTAGAGCTTTAAATAGAAATCTCCACTTTTACAAAAAATTAACAATGGCCAACATATATTTGAGCAGACTGAAAATGTCAGTTGTTTATTTGGTCGTCACACGATCACAAATAGTAGATAAATCCGTTATGGCAAACATGAGCATGAAAAATGTTTTCTTGTACAACGAGCACCCGAATCCACTAGCAGTGTCTGATCTGATCGCGCTCGAAGTCCCGCAACTACTGCTGGGCTGTTCCCTGCAAGCCCCGCTCCGGGAATGTTGGGCAGAGAGTTCACCGTTCTCCCACCTCGCTATTTCAGCTTGGTGGTGACCTTCAACACGTGAACTATGAGGTCAATGTCATCATCTCTTTGCCTTTTTCAATGAAAAATTTTTAACTGACTTCAGTCATTATTGTTTTTTACCCCTTGTCAGTCTGGGACGGCCTCCCCATCCCTGCCCCACCTCCCCGGACCATGCAATGTTCATTGGCATTGTCTGGTTATATAGTCACTCAATAATATTTTTTAAGAATATAAAAACCCTCCAGAAACATATATTTATGGAACACAGGTTCAGGTTCCTGGCCAGGCCAGTGACATTGTCATGAGAGGAAGTGGATCCAGGGCAGGGGGTTGTCCTGTTATGCTGGCAAGTATCTCTCTCTCTCCCTCTCTCTCTCCCTCTCTCTCTCTCTCTCTCTCTCTCTCTCTCTCTTTCCAAAGTCACTTCCTCCACCTGCACCAGGAAGCCAGGCCATTTAAAGCATATGGCTCTTAAATGTGCGTGCGTGTGTGTGTGAGTGTGTGTGTGTGTTTGCGTGCGCATCCATGTGCAGGCATTCGCATTTTTTACGCTCTTTAAAAACTACCTTCTTCTAAAATGGAAGCACATGGTGTGTATTTATTTCCATAGGAATAAACAGTGCTATGGGAACCCAAATGAAATGCATTCAGTTTGAGGGGTCCACCAAAGCCCCTCAGGGACATGAGATCTCTGCTGACACTTGAGGGATTTTGAACTGTCTCCCTTAGACTGCCACCCACCTCCTCTTTCTGCAGCTCCGCCCCAGACATTGTGCTACGAGGCCTCCACAAGGAGACCCAGGCAGAAGGCTGGCCTCCCTGTCACAGATCTCTCAGAACAGGCTCATTCCGCTTGGTGTTGATGGCTTCAGCCCAAAGTTCAGGCAGTGACTTTTCTGAGCCTTCCCCAGGGCAGAGCCTTCCTGCCCAGACGTGCAGACTAAGAAACTGAAATCCCGCCCTGCCACCTGAAAGGGTAAGATTTATTTTTCCTCTTGTCCTGGAATGGCCTCAACTCATTATCAAGATTTCCAGGACAGCTTTTAAACATCAGTTGTGTGAGTTTTAATGCAAAACATTTGAAAAGTTTTCCATTTGGCTTATCTACTATGGTTTGAAATTAGAGTTTGGTATTTTTACTGTTTTCGACCATGTTAAGTTTAGAAGGCTTCGCTGTGGATTTCTTTTCATGTTATCCTAAGTATTTCAAAGGGTTTAAATATAAGCTTGAGCTATATTCTAAGAATTATTTGAAAAGCAAACACATTCCTGGTTCCAGCACTGTAACCACCGCTGTAGTCAGACCAAGGCCATGGGCACAGGAGAGGAAGGCTAAGAAGTGAGGCCATGAGGGAGTCTGAGGGGGCCCCAGACAAGTGTCAGCAGGACCAGGGCCAAGGTCATGACCACAGCAAGCGGTCCCTGGGGTTCTCTTGTATGTCCAAACTTTCAAGGGGTTAAAGGATTCTATAAGACTCTCCTAATTCCTCATTACACATCCTGCTAACTGATTCCGTTGCTGCCCACCTTACCCCAGCCTCTCCCTGCTCACAATAGGCAGCCACTGTCCTGGGACCATTGTCTGCTGAGTGACTTCCTAAGGAGACAATAAGGAGATGCCGTTACACCCGTGGCCCAAAAAAACCTTGGGCTCTTCCATATACCTTCTTACTGATTTGCTGGTGTGATCTGTCACTACGTGGATGTTCACTGGTTTATAATTTCTGCCTTTGATATTTGCCCTAAAGGAGTGAAAAGTTGCAATAATATCTAAATGCTATGCTCCATGAGTGAGCCTTTTCAAGGGGCTGTTAGACTGGTCAAGTGGAAATGTCCATCCAATCAGATGGGAGGGTATTTGTTGCTGCCGTAGGCCTCTACTTATTAGTCACCCTTCCCAGATAGGGCCAATTTAGTGATCTTGATAGGACGCTGACTGATGCTAGTCGCTGTGCTCCCCCAGCTGGCCTGGATTTCTTCCACCCCCACAGGGTTTAGGCTCTTACTGGGCCCATCGGGAGCTTCTGTAGAAAGCCACTCCACCTGCGGCTGGCTCAGGAATTGGGTTCTGGATCAATTCTGAGCTGTCCTCCGCGTTGAGGCGCTTGAGGAGAGTCCTGAAAGCCCCTCATTTATTCTCTCTCTGCTCCTCACTCCCCAGGTTCTGTTGGGGGGCCCAGAGAACCTGTGACATTATTGAAAGCCTACTATATATCAGGCTATGCTCGAGGTGTCGTAGACACTGTTTCTCTTAGAAACCTCATAAAGAGCTAGAAAATGGATCCTGTTGTCATTTCCATTTGGTAGATGAGGTCCCAGGTTCGGAAAAGTTAAGTAACGATTTATACAGCTGGTCGGGTCAGTCTGATTTCAAAGCCTGTGCTCTTCCCAATCACTCTGTGCTGAGCCCTGTAAGTTCCAAAATTCCTTATATTGCTCAAAATTCCTTAGCTGCTCTCAGCAAAGGTCGGGCAGGGCAGAGGGGAGAAGACCGGTTAAACCCCATCTCTTGGAGTACATGTGACCAGGTCAGGACACCAGAGGCTGGTACTATAGAAAACAATTTTCCTGGAGCTTATTATAAACCTAACAAGGGGTGCCAATATTTGCACAACAGCTACGGTTCAGAGAGGGCCAGTGTCTGTAATGGTAGTAACACAGCATGCCTTCGCTGGTTTAGACATGTGGTAAGAGCTAAGAGAAATTATGCCTTGATCTATACCAAGGTCAGGCAAATAAGATTAAAATGCTGAGTTGCTTTGCTCCTGGTGGAATTCACCTCAACTCCAGGCGTTCTCTTTGGAGAACTGCCATTTGGTAGTTCTCTTTTTTCAAAATGACTTAAATGTAATCATCAGAAGCAAATGAAATTAATCATTTACAATGGAGAGTACATCAGTGACTTGCTGATAGGGTAGAGAAGGCCTGTGGGCTGCCCCCCAAACTGATCCCCACCAAGCAGAGTTGCCCACAGTGGCCCTGACAGTCCATCCTATGAAAGGCAAGGTGGGCATCAGCTAGCCTGTGGGTTCAATCTTCTTCTTTACCACTCATTCCTGAATAGCATTAAGAGCCCTTCACCCCAAGCCCTCTCCAGTCGGCACCCTTTGTTTTACGCCTTGGGCGAAAATCATCCACCCGAAGGAAGCATTGCTATGTCCACAAAGGTCTTTGCAGTGGCTTCTAGATGCCCAATTCTTTCGTGTCCTCCAAGGCAGTTGTTCATCCATGTCTATCTCAGGACTCCTAGTTCTCTGAGGGCATTGGTTCTAAAAGAAGTAAGCATGAGGATTATCTCCACCATTCCTATTTATAACCATGATTTGATGTGGGGAACTATAGAGAAGAACATATAATAGAAGGGAGGTTTTATGCCTTGAGGCTCTGAAAAAGGGAGTCAATAAAACCGAAGCTCTTTTAAAACAGCTTTGGGGTAGATTGTACAATTTAAGGTGAGGGAACATGGCCCATTATAGTGCTTCCCATCCTCTGCTGTCGTGCGTGGTATACAAAGAATATGGTCATATTTGAACCTCACACTGGAGAACAAAATAAAGACATGTGGCCACTCACAGCCAGAAGCAACAAGCCAGGAAGCTCTGGAAGCCTCCGACGCCACCCAGCCACTAGAGAACTGGGTGACCAACGTCTAGAGTAGTCAATAGAAAGATCTAATGCAACATCAGAGGAACTCAATCTTCATACTACTATAGTAGGTGTTTCTCCCTAAGGCAGCAGAGGAGCAAACACAACTACTTGGGTTCTAGAACAGCCTCGTAAGCCCTCCCTGGCTGAGCCTGAACTCCCACCTCAGACTAACCCCCCAGTCATATTGAACTCCTGGCAGTAAGTAAAGGTCATTTTGATGAAGTCTTATCAATTCTGTTTCTCTCCAACAGCTGAATGTCAGCAGTGCACCGGAGAAAACATATGGAGGAAGAGAGTTTGTCCCCAGCACGCATCGTTACTGGGTACTTTTGTACATAAAATCTTCCTTCCATGAAATCTTCAGAAGAAAGCTGCTTTATTTTGAAATGTGACATCTTACCAAAAGGTCTCCAGTTATATCTTCTATCTTATTCTGTGTATTCTCCACCTTGCCACATCCTAGGTCCAATGTAAAATGTTGATGTATAAATTTTTACATGAGCATATTTTTACAATTTATTGTAACTTCAGTTGAATTTATGATATAACTGGATATCACAAGGAAGTGATATTCCTGACTAAAGTCCATAGAACGCTAATAAAAATAACCTAAACAAAGAGAAAAGTGACCTCAACTTGCTTATATCTGTTTATCAAATTTAATTTAATAAGTGGTTTTGATATGACCCAGCAATTCTATTTCTAGATTTATATACCCAAGAGCAATTTATGCATAAATCTGCCAAAATACATACACAAGAATGTTCATAGCAGCTTTATTCATAATAATCCCAAACTGAAAAAAACCCCATGTCCATTAACAAAAGAATGGATAAATAAATTGTGCTATATTCATATAATGGATATTACTCAGCAATAAAGATTACAAGTTATCCAAACTTATGAAAACATGGATGAACATCACAGACATTATGTTGAACAAAAGAAGCCAGGCACATATTGCATGATGTCACTTATATGACATTTAAGAACAGGTATCTGGAGTAGTTACTTTCAGGTGGAGAGGCAGGGATTGACTGGAGAAAGAACAAGGAACTTTCTGGACACATGTGCTGGACATATGCTATGTCTTGATCTGAATGTTGGTTACAGAATTGTACATATATTTAAACATTGAGCAGCACACTTCAGATTGGTACACTTTATTGTATAATATATATTATATCTCAATAAAAAGTAAGAAGAAATGTAGATTTGACGTGCATTTAAAACCTCCTTAGGAACCCAACTTCCCCTTGAATTAAAAAAAAAAAAAAAAAAAAGTTAGAATTTGACCAAGGAAAAGACAGGACTGTCTGGAAGAGAAGCAAGGATTAAACATCACATTAGGGCCAGCTGGAAAAACCATTTAGTGAAATCAGTAAAGACTTCCTCTGCTGACCTGGCCTATCCTGAAGTCTCAACATAAGGCTCATCCTACCCTTTTTGTTTTCTACTTTTACATTATCCTATCTGGGGCTTGTTATAGGATGAGTAGTATCCCCAAAATTCATATGTTGAAGCCCTGGCCTAGGATCTTTTATTTATTTATTTTTTAATTTAATCTTGGAGAGAGGATCTTTAAAAGGGGAATTAAGATTAAATGAGGTGTCATTGGGGTGGGCCTTAATTGAATCTCACTGATGTCCTTGTAAGAAAAGGAGATTAGAACACACACACACATACACGGAAAAGGCCATGTGAAGACACCGGAAGAACATGGCCACCTGCAAGCCAAGGAGAAGAGGCCAACCTGTGAGACAATAAGCATGTGTTGTTTAACACCAAGTCTGTTGTACTTTGTTATGTCAGGCCAAGCTAACTAGGATAGGTTCTCCCCTAGGTTGAGATAGTTCACTTTCCCACTCTTGCTTCCAGCCATCTGTGGTTGCTTCACCTTAACTTTACCCTTAACTTAATCCCTAATCTGTGTCCAGACCTCAATTCCAGAAGTTATTTGGCATTCTGGACCCAGGACATACCCCAAGAACAAACCACTTTAAACAAACACAGGAAGCTCAACCCTCATTTTCCAAAAGAGGGGGAAGAAAAGGCAGAGTGACAAAGTTTAACAAACTTAAAGTAACCCAAGCACCATCTCCGTCTCCTCAGCTTTAAGTTTTTCCCAAAGAAAAGGGATTATTCTGCCAGATTTGGGGCTTTAAAAAAAGAAAAGAAAAGAAATGAGAGATCAAGCAGATGAGGTCTGGAGCATCAAAGAGCTGTGTTTTTCATGTTAACATGGTTAATACCAGGGGAGACTGACTTCTGTTTCTGGGAAGATGGGGTAGATGTAACATTCCCCAATTCCCACTGCTAAGCATGGCTAGAAACTCTGGACATTGTGTATAAAACCATGAAAGGTAGAAAGAAGAGGCATATTGGCTAGAGACCTCAGGACCCAAAGTTTGCCACAGTGGTGAGTTCCCTGGGTTTTGTTTCTTGCCTCATGGATTCCAGATTAGGAGCTAAAGAAGTAAACAACTGGGAAATGCCGGTGGGTGCAAACAAAAGAAAGCCCCACAAACACCTGTCCTTTCTAACCAGAAGTCCAGGCAAGGGGCAGCTTTCTAGGTTTATGAGGCTAAGACAGGTTATTCTATACAACAACTATTCTACTCCAGTCAAACACCACAGAAAATAACTGTGATCCCACCTGTGCCAGAAATGGCTAAGTAGGTAACTTAGACTTCCATCTTCATAGGCTACACTAAGGTAGCCCTACCCTACTCCATCCCCTGTTACACACCAAGGTGAGATCAGAGAAAGCTGAGAAGAGAGCCTGGTCCTTACCCTACCAGGTAGTAACAACACCATCCAACAACAGTAGAATGAACTTTTCTTTTGTTTAATTTAAAAATGCCCACACCACAGAGCAGATATCAAGATAAACCATGCCCTGGGCCATTAAGAAAAGACTCAATAAATTTAAAAGAATTGAAATGATGCAAGTGCATTCTCTGACCATATGGTATCCAACTAGAAATCAATAACAAAAAGACAACGGAAAATCTACAAACATGTGAAAACTAAATAGCAGTGGCCTACTCTGTCTTCTTAGTGAATTGACACCTTTGATTATTATATTATTGCTTTATATGTCTTTAGTAATTTGCTTTGAATGCTTCTTTATCTGAAATTAACATAGCCATGCCTACTTTTCTTTGATTAACGTTCGCACAGCATTTCTTTTTCTGTCTTTTTGCTTCCAACCTGCCTGTTTCGTTAAATGTGAAGTGGACTTCTTGTAGACCTCATAAAATCAGGCCATTTTTTTTTTTTTATTTTTAAAGATTTTATTATTTCCAGAGAGAGGAAGGGGGAGAGGCAGAGAGGGAGAGAGACATCCATGTATGGTTGCCTTTCACCTGCCTCCAGCCACGGACCTGGCTGGAGACCTGGTTTGCAACCTGGTTTGCAACCTGGTTATGTGCCCTGAGGCCATGTTTTTTAATTTGCTCTGTCAATCTCTTTTGATTGATGTATTTAGACTGTTTATAAGGACTACCTGCTTTCCACCTAAGGTCAGGAACAAGGCAAGAATGCCCTTAGCCACTACTTTAATTTAGCATAGTACTGTAAATTCTAGCCAAAGCAACAATACAAGAAAGTAAAATTAAATAAAAGACACAGATCTGAATGAAATTGTCCTTATTAGCAGATGACATGATTGTCCACAGAGGAAATTGAATAATCTGCAAAAAACTCCTAGAACCAATTAGTGAGTTCAGCCAAGTCACATGGTACAAAAAAGGGTACAAAAACCAACTGTATTTCTATATACTGACAATGAACATGTGAACACTGAAATTTAAAATGTAATAATACCATTTGCAATAGTTAAAATCTAAGAAAGGTGTAAATGTAATAAACCATGCATAAGATCTATATAAAAAGTAAAATACTTATATGTAAATCTAGCAAACATGCATAGGCTCTGTATGAACAGTACACATGCTGATGAGAGAAATCAAAGAGGCTCTAAATAAATGGAGAGACACATTGTTCATGAATTAGAGAACCAGCATAGTAAAGACATCATTTCTCCCCAATTTGATATACAGGTTTAATGCATTTCTATCAAAATCCCAGCAATATTGTTAGATGTAAACAAAATATTATTTCAAAATTATATAAAAAGGCAAAGGTAATAAAACAGCTTTAAATTTTTTTAAAAGAATGAAGTGGGAGGAACCTGTCTGATTTCAATATTTATCATATAATAAGTGATATAAAATAACTAATCAAAACTATGTAAAGGAACCATGGACATGGACAACAGGTGGGATTGACTTTGGGGGAATGGGTGGGTGGGTGGGGGGACAGAGGGGAGCAAAAAGGGGATGGATGTAATACAACAACAATAAAATTTAAAAAAAAAAAACTATGTAATATTGACAGAGGAGTAAACTCATAGATTAATGGAATAGACTAGAGAACCCAGGAAAAGATTCACACAAATATGTCTATTGACTTTTGACAATGATACGAAAACAATTCAATGATGTAAAGGCAGTCATTTTCAGCAAATGGTGCTAGGGCAGATAGACATTCCTAGGCAACAAATGAACCAAGATCTCAGTCTCGCACCTTCTATAATATTAACTCAAAATGGACCACAGACTTCATTGTAAAAATATAAAAAGTTTAGGAAAAAATAATAGAAAATCTTTAAGATCAAGAGCTAGGCAACAACTTCTTAGACTTAACACCAAAAGCACAACCCATAAAGAAAAATGGGTAAATTCAACTTCACCAAAATTTTAACCCTTTACACTATAAAAGACCGTATTAAGAGGATGAAAAGACAAGCTACAGATGGTGTGAAAATATTTGAAAGTCACATATCCAACAAAAGGCCAGTATCTATAATATAAAAAGTTCTCTCAAAATTCAACAACAAAAGTCTCAGAAAATGGGCAAGTACATGAGATATATTTCATAAAGGAGATGTACAGGTAACAACTAAGCATGCAAAAAGATGTTCATCTTTAGCCATAAGGGAAATACAAATTAAAAGCACAGGTGAGATATCACTACACAGCTATCAGGATAGCCAAGATCTAGACAAATTGTATCACTCATAATGTACATAAAATAATAGGGCCACTTTGAAAAACAGTTGGCGGTTTCTTTTTTAAAATAAGCCTGCAGCTACTGTGTGACTCAGCAGTTGCCTCCCAGGCATTTATCCCAGAGAAACGAAACTAGGTACACGCAAAAAGCTGGCTACAAGTTTTGGTACTGGCTTTGCTCATAATAGCCCCCAAATGAAAACAATCTCTATGTTCTTTGATGAGGGAATGGTTGAACAAAAATGTGATACATTCTTAGCATGGAATAAAAAGGAATAAACTACTGATACGCAAAACAATCAGGATGAATCTCTAGAGAATTATGCTGAGTGAAAAAAGGAAATCCTATATATGATTCAATACGTAACATTAGTGAAATAACAAAATTAGAGAAATGGAGAATAGGTTTACAGTGGGTTAGAAGGGAAGGGAATTTGGTTAAAAGGGGTCAACAAGAGGGATTTTTGTGGTCATGAAACTTCCATATCTTCACAGCATCCATATCAACATCTTGGTTGTGATATTTATTGTACTATATAGTTCTGTGGAACATTACCATTGGAGAAAACTGGGTAAAGATTACATAGGATCTCTCTGGATTGTTTCTCCCAACTGCAGGAAAATCTGTAGTTATTTAAAAAAAAAAAAAAAAAAGTTTAATTAAAAAAAAAAAAATGAGAGAGAGAAAGGTCAAGCAAACAGTACAAGGAGAAAACTCTCAAGTCAACTCTAGTTCAGCATAACATTTGTGATTCTGGTGCATTTTATGGAAAGTCTTTCTTAGAGTTTACCTTGTGACAGTCCAGTCTAGGAAGCAAGGGAGCAGAACCACATGGGCAGAGTACATTGGTTTTGCTAAGGAAACTTGCTGCCCACAGCCCCTGAGCCTTCCGTGAGAAACAGAGGGGAGCGCTCACTGGGGCTCAGAGTCTGTCCAGAAAAGCTTCCCCCAGCTGTGTGCTGGCTTCTCTTTGTGAACATGCAATGAAGGGTCCTGCTTCTCTGGGCCCCTGCTTCTCAGAAAGAAGGGAAGTACATCATGGACATATTTCAAGATCTGAAAAGACTGTCTGTCAAACCTTGGGCCCATCTTTAAATGATGGAAGGAGTTCATCCTTTGACTTCTGCTCTGTTTCATGGGATCACCAGCAGATGATGAGTATAGGTGCAGAATTGCACCTCCTTTCTGCCCAGAGAGAGCACTGGAAAGTGTGGCCCAACCCAGAACACTCTGGGAAGGACACGGGGAGTGACTGCCCAGTGACAGCACACCAACCCTACTTCTGAGCTGTTGAGCCCAAGGTCTAATGAATGCTCCTCACATGCCCTGCAGTAAGGGTTTTGGTATGACCTACCTGTTCCTCCTACTTCACCCTGACATTGCCAAGGGGGAAGGAGAGAGAGAGCAAAGATCTGAAAAAATTAAGAAAGATTCTATCATCAGCACCTAACATCTGACCTCTGAACTTCATCTTGGTACAAAAGAACTAAAACCAGAAAAAGATGAGGTACACAACAGTACCTCTTAAACTTTTCACCGAAGTGCCTGCCCCAGACAAGAAGGAAAGGAAGCATGCATACATACCCTTGGAGGTTCCCCAGGGTATATATAGCCTGAGGCAACCTATTCCACATGAAAAGCTTCTCTGAGGTTGTATGTTTACATAAGACTCCACACCATATCTGTTTATTGTAGTAAAAAAACATGATGTGTTGACGTACTCACCATATAGCAACCTGACCTTACAGAGACATGGCCATGCTCAACTGGTTGCTTTGGGCATAGAGGTCATGTCACACTATGGCCAAAGCTGTGGAACCAAACTGCCCTGATTCAAGTCTCACCCCTGCCTCTTGCTAACTGGTGTCCTTGGGCAAATTCCTCACCTCTCTGTGCCTCAGTTTCCTTATTTCTATAATAAGCATAACATCAATGGCACTGTTGAGAGGGTTAAAAGAGTTCGTACACATCAAGTACCTGGCACACCTGATCAATAAATGTTAGTTTTTATCATTATGAGTGATTGTCTGGCATTTCACACTAGTACGTAGGTCCCACTTGAAAAACAGCTGATAAAACACACACACGGCAGGGGTAAACTTGCAAGGTGAAAAAGAGAGAGAGAGAGAGAGAGAGAGAGAGAGAGAGAGAGAGAGAGACAGAAATTGTTCCTATGGCAGGATAGTGAATTTAGGAAAACAGCTATATGTTTTCATTGTGTGGGCTTTCAAGTGAGAGTTCTGAATCCATTCAGTAATCAAACCTGTCTCCTTTTTTTCCCCACGCAGAAGGATTCGTGCCTTAGGAAACACAGAATAATATAAATAAGACAACTCAGTGGTGGGCCCTGCTGTTCTTCGTGTCAACATCCAACGTTGTCCTCCTTTTTAATAACTGGAGAAATGCTACATTTCGACCAGGTGACACTGTCACCTCCTCTATGCAGGCTGCTGTGGGGACTGCGTCCAGGAAGTCTGAAAGGCTGCGGAGAATGTTCACAGGGTCAAATGTCGGCTTTGGGGACTGGCTGTTAGCCGGAATGTGGTGGCACAAGACCCTCTGAAGCACGCCCAGGTGAAACACGGGCTTTGTCACACACGTGGCAATGCCATAAAACACATGCGTGATGGTGGCCTGGTTTTTCTGAAGTGTGGGGCCCTAGCCCAGCCCTCTGAGTTAGGTTCTGAGAGGTCCATCCTCCGGGTGGCTGCTCCAGTGAGTTACCCTTGAATCAGGTATCCCAGAAGCCAGAATCCTCTGCTGCGTTCATGGACCATCCCAGCTGTTTTCCCTTTCCGCTTGAGGGCGGGACGGGAGGAAATAAAATGGATCAAGCAACACAGAGAGGCTTCAGTTTAGATACAAGAGAAAACGTCCTGTCAGAATTATTGAACGTCCTGTCAGAACTGGGTGGGGATGCGTAAAACCCTCTAATCTGAATATCTTCCTTTCTTTTTCTTGAATCTCAACATGGGCTGAGGGCAGAAAGACTCTCTGAATCAGTGGTTGGCAGGCAACATTCCCAAAAAGGAGGTGCCAGTTCACCAATGCCTGGTTTTCTGCAATATTCCTGGGAATAAAAGGCCCTCCAGACTAAGAACTGGAGCACACATCCCCTTAATCTTGGTTAATGGCCTTGTCTTTTAAAATGTAAATACTGCCAAGTGCTTGCATATATCAGCCAGTCCCATCAGCATGAATCACCAGGATCAAAAAGCTTCCTAAAACCCAGCCTCAGGCTTCTCCCAGGGGCTGAAGGTTTAATGAACTCCGGAGAAAAGGCTGGGATCTATCCTGGACAGGAGAAGGGGAGATCCCCGGTTCCTGATAGAAGGAGAGCTGATGAAGCCCCCAAGGGTGAGAGAACAGCAGGAAGTCCCCAACCACTCATCATCTTCGTCCTGGTTTTATCATAGTTTCTAGGAACCCAAACCACCACCAAGCAATAATGAGCAGCCTCTCCTGCCCATCTCTGACGTGACACCAACAATTCCTCATGTGGAAATTAGGAGATTGTCAAGATGTTCTCCAGACCTGTCATTTCCTGATCCTAGGATGTCTCTATGTCCCCGAAAGTCACATGCTCTACTTTCAAGAGAAGCTCAGAGAATCCCAAAGGGGAGGAACTCTGACATGAATAAGAACAAACGGAATCAATAAGGAATTCATAGTATTGAGCCACCACAGAAAGAGTGAAACTTTTAGTAGGAAAATAAAAAGATTATGTATAATTTAATAGCAACAGCTGACATGTATGGAGAGCTTAATATGTTCTGGAAAAATATTTCAAGTGCTTTTTATATGCTACCTCATTTCGTCCTCACAGTAATGCTTTATTATCCCCATTGTAGGGAAATTTTATGCCAAGAGGTTACGAATGGTTCAGTTGCCCAGCCAAGAAGTGGGGGAGCTGGGCTTGCTATCACTAACGCTTCCTGGGGTGTCCAGGATGAGCCTTTCTTCCATCTTTCTTGAGTTGCTTCTCCATTGGTTCTCTCTTCACTGGTCTCTTCCAATGACCCTGTGGAACGAGACTGGATATGTTCCCAGGGAAGAGAGCAAGGAGTGACAGATGCAGACCAGCTCTGCTCTGGGAAGCAGGCGAGCAGGCCACGACCTTGGTCTTTCAATCACTTCCTCCTCTGGCAACAGATAGCATACGCTCTAAAGGGCAAAAGCCATGGCCATCACTCCAGTCTCCTAAACCCACCATGGATGACCTCCCTCTCGCTGAGCCAGCACTAAACCTCAAAATCTTTGTCAACACAGGACTGGAACTGCCAATCAAAACAAAACCTTTTTGTTATTCCTGGCCTCACTCCCAGCCTGTTTTCTTTTAAGACATCGCAAAACCCACGTACAACCCGGGTGTGACAGTCATCATAACAGAACTGCCCAACCTGTGAATCACAAGAATAGCAATGAGGTATGACCAGCTGGTCACATAGCTCTGCAGCTTTTTCGATCCTTAGTGTATCGCCCGATAATGTTCAGAGTCCTTTTTCAAAGAGTACCCACTTTGCTGCCTGGATCCGTTCCCGGTAGGGTAGGAGCGAGCTGCTGTGTGAATAGCGGGGTGCCGGGGGGTGGGGGGCTGGAGATCTTGGGTGCCACTCTCAGCCAGGCTGGCATGGGGAGCAGGGCCTTACAAAGGATTTTGTTACCATCCAGAAGCAAGATGCTGGGAACCCTGCACCAGGGAGTTCTCTCAACTTTACAAACACAGCCTTCCCCCTTTTAAAAGCCATTCAGCCCCACTAACCAAGCTGGGCTTTCCAGCCTCGTCTTTCACTCTCTTCTGGCCTCCTCATCTCAAGAAGGAAGAGAAATCTGAAAAGCCAAAGAAAGCCCGCCCACAGGAATATCAAAGAACTGGAAATTGCTTTGCAGGATGAGTTTGCAGAAGTGACTGAGAGGTAATTCTAGACATTGAAGAGGTAACATTTTGAAAGGAATATATAAGGGGGAAAAAAAGGTTAGTAGAATAGAGCAGGATTCTGTCTTTCTTTGCCTTCCTATGAGAAAACTGAGTATCTTGGAAGCTGATGGCATTTCTTAGGTGGGCAAAGTAGAACGGTTATGCTCACTGCTTTACCTTTCAACTATTCTCCCTCAAAGAAAGATGTCAATCAAGAAGCTGTGAGTGGGTTTTGAACTTTTCCTTTCTTTCTTTTTTTTGAAGTGGCTAGTTAGCTACATATGCTACATGTGGGGATTTAACTCCAAGTGCACCTTCTCACATGAATTCCAGAATGGTAACAATCAAGCTTTTCAGGAAAAGACTTTTTTTTTTTTCATGCCCTTGGGATATGAATTAAATAAACTGCAGAAAAAGAAGATGACGTAGGAAGAGAGAGTTTCCATGATTCTGGCAAGATGCTGAAAAAGAGAAAAAGAGACATAAGCAAGAACTCACAAAAAAGTCCATAAAGATCTTGAAAGAACAAGAACAGGACCATGGAGCGTGTCTGAACATCAGGATCCACCATTTGTTTATCCCTTCTTTTCCCTATTCCATGTGGCAAGATTGAATCCAAGAGAATTTGGTGAATAAAATGGTTAAGCACTAGTGTTTTAACTACTAAATGGAACCATCATGTCATGATGGCATCATCTTCTGTACTCAAGCATCAATTGGCTAATACCACCCACACTTTCTGCCATAATAATTTGAAGAGATGAGAAAAGGGAAGATCCTTAAAGGAATTGCAGGAGATGTTGCTGGGTTAATTTTCAGCTGACTATTGAAAGTCAGTGAGGAGATGAACTCCCTAGAATTCATAGGGAGACTAGGAGAGAGCTAATCAGAAGGAAAACACCTTTGGTGTTCTCTCTGGGGTTTATGATTAGGTTTCTAGTTAGAAGTCCTGGATTTTCAAATAAGTACTTCAAATAAGTAAAATGTTACTTGCACAGGTCATCAGATAGCTTTCATGGGTGTACAGTTCATTAGGAGCAGAAAGCCTCAACAGAGGGTATTGACATGACCTGGGAGCCTCAAGAATGTGAAAAGATCCACACACCACGTCATGTTGGTTTCTTGAGTGGAAGAAAGCACAGACTGGGAATTCTGGGGAAAAGAGAGAACACGGACAGGCAACAAAAGTTGAGTTTCTGAAATTTATACAGAGGGCTCTTATACTTGGCATGTACGAGGTCTATCCCGAGAGTATTGAGCCAATTCAATATAATTAAAATAGTGTGCCTGGCTGGTACTTTTGGGACAGACCTCATATACGAATATATGGAACAAGATGTGGAGTTTTCTCCCACTGATTTCTTAACCTATCAAAACAAACAATTAACAAGAAAGAAAACCTATACGAACAAATTTTCTTTGGACTGGCCCATTAAAGAAAATCACTGTTCACTTAATAGCTGCACACCAATAATCTTTCAAAGAAAAGATAAGAAAAGGGAACTCCACCACCGCCACCCCACCCCACCCCCCCACCCAAAAGTGGAGAGAGGGTGACATTGTAGAGAGAAGCCGCATCTCTGATACACAAGGATGCAAACAAAACTGACCAGGCAAAAGGCACCAGAGAAAAGGAGAAGGAAGCTAAACAATGGCTTTATTGATTTAAGACATGTGGGTTTCATTAGGAAAGCTGAATGCATAAAAATGGGGTATGGTATCTGAAACAGTCAAGGAGCAATTTTAGGTCACAGAGCTCCTTGGACAAAAGGAATGATGAATCTTTATTAGGTAATCAGACTTGGAGGTAGGAGGGAAAAAAATTACTTTTTTTCCCCCTCCCCAACACCCTTCCCTTTCAGATTGTTTCTCAGCCTTACAAGGTACATGTACACCGACTGAAACATCCCAGGACCACACTGTGATGCAGCCTCCACGCTGCCAAAGACTCCCAGAGCCAGAAACTAGAGATTCCCGGGAAAAGCACTCATGCTGATAAGGAAATAAATAATGCAGAGATCAAAGCCACACATGCAAGATGTCCCAATGGCCCCAACTCGAAGAAGCTTCCGCTGCATTTGAAAGTAATAAGGTAGCAATAATAACATTTTTTTTACTTGGATAGACATTTTCCTCAAGAGTCTATCCCCAATGGTAGCTTATATAAATCTGATACGCTCTTCATACGGTGGCTTCATTTTAATAATGAACACAGAAGAAACCATCTCTGAACTGTTCAAGTAAGAAAATTTGTACTTGAACAAATATACAAGAAGCGTGACAGTAATCCTTTTGCATAAACCACTTGGTTTAATTATGACCCTTTGGTTTGGCATGCTGAACCAGGATACAATTTATGATTATGAGCAAGGGTCTTTTCAACTCATACTTTTCTTCCTATCCCCTGCCCTCTGTACGTTCCTGTTTCTAGAACTTTCTCACTTCTATCCTGTGACCCAAGGACCAGCCCAGGGAGGGCCTGTTAACATCAACTAACAGAAGAAGGAGCTAGTATTGGTTTAGTGTTTCATCCCTATCAGACAATAGTTACACTTAACTGGGTTCTTTACATGTATTTTAACACTCGGTGTTATAATGTGAGCTTAATAATTATAGATAAGTTTACTGACCGAAAAAATAATAAAGACCATAAAAACCTTTTATGTCTTAGAGGGGTACATAAGTTTCAGAGCACCTGATTGGGCAAGGTATCCTGCTAAGCCTTTTGAAACTACACAGACAAAATACAACACCTCACCGACCTACCTCCAAGGTTTTAAGACACCGTGAGGGAAGCAAGTCAAAGCACCTGGAACGCCAGGCAGGTATGCAGAATGAGGAAGGACACAGAGACCTGACATGGGGAAGGCTTCTCCCCTGGGGGGCAGAGATTGAGGAGAGATACTCGAAATAGCGCTTTTGTCTATATTTTCAAGGAAGGTCAGATTTCAACATGTAAAACAGCAAAGATTAGGGTAGATAAAAGCTCGAGCCAACAGGGAGAGTCTTGATCCGGCTTGTTCCTTAGGCAGCCTCAGGCACACACCCCAGCGGAAGGCAAGACAGGGGATGGAGTCAGGCTTCCACCCCACGGCTGCCCGCCCACTGGCCTAGTCCGGGCAGGCACTTACTGGACTCCTAAGGTGACTGGAGATGGACATGTTGCAATTCCACACGGCAGCCAGGTTCCAAATGTCAAACCAAGGGCTTTGAACCTAATTTCCAGGGTGTTAGGGAGCCTCAGAAAACAGTAAGTAATCTTTCCAGACTCACACAGGTGCCCGTGTGTGGGAATGAGTGGGTTGTATGGACCTAGGTGTGAGAGTAAGGTTGTGTGTGTGCCTGTGGGAGTGTGTGGATGTAGGTTTCATGGCTGTGTATGAGCGCATGTATACATGCCCATGTGGTATGTGCCAATATCTGTTTGTGTCTGTATGTGTGTGTCGTGGGTCTGAGTGGATGTGTATGTGTGGGTGTGTGTACTTGTACGGGAATGTGTAACCAGGGTAGGGGCAAGTCAGTGATGGCAACGGGCTAGTCAGAGTGGGAGGGATGCTGAGCTACCTGCAGTGGCCATGCGGTGGGCTCCGGTAGGAGACAAGAGTCCACCTGACTCAGGACCCAGCCCAGCAGAAAGCCAACCCTGGCACTGATCCTTCTCTGACAGTGCCTGCTATAGGAGATGGTTGATGCTCAGCAAATGATCCACCCGGTGGCCTCCCTCTGCTTCCTCCCTTAAGGAAACGTAGGTCTTCCTTTCCTCACCATTTTGCCTTCCTTGTGCCCCCATATTAAAAAACAAAAAAAAAAGTGTGTATATGCACTTTCATGATTTTTAAAACATAAGGCACAAGGAAGAGATGTGCTATAAAACCCCTTGTGGGTTTTATTTGGACCTGTTCTCCAAACTGTCATTTATTAGCTATGTGACCTTGGACAAGTTATGTAACTCATTTCCTCATTCTACACATGTTTGAAAAACGCCTAATATATACCTGATGAGCACCACGCTTCATGTTGGGATGACTGAGGAACAAGGCAGGGATGGAACTTACTGTCTAGCAGGGGAGCTGGACATGACAAGAAATCATACAAATCTGTACCTTCTTGTCAAGAAAGTGCTGACTTAAATGTCCACGGCGCTCTGAGAGGGTGTATTTGAGGCCTTATTCTCCTTTGGGTAAATTAGAGGAAGTCTCCACATCTGTTAACCAGGGGCGTTGGCATGGAGCCAGTGGGGTTGCTGTGAAGATGAAATGTGATTGCATGTGTAACACGGTGCCTGACAAAACAGTGGTTATTATTCTATTATTGTGGTGGAGGTGGAGCGTTCAAGGCTGTATTCCCTTGACTCGGAGTATAAGCAGGGGAAGATTGACGCTGGACCATACGTTGCTCAGGAATCTCGTGTCCACTCGCACACAGCACCATCTTAAAACACCATGGGTGACATGTGCATGAGAGAATCCAACGTACATGCACTTCTCCAAATGGTAAGTATCTCTCAGGTCAGTCCCCCAACTTCTTTGATGTGTCCCAAGAAGCTGAATGCAATTTTTCCATTACCTGGATATTCCCAGTAACGAGCAGATACTGTGTTCTCTAACCCTCTGCCCGCTGAAAGAAAATCTAAGTGGGTTTTGTTTTCTGTTTTGTTTTTTTGAGACAGAGATGTAGGGATTTGCATTTTTTCATTGTGGTAAAATATGCATAACGTAAATGTAACCATGTTAGCGGTACATCACCACCCATCTCCAGGACTCCTTTGATCTTGCAAAATTGAAACTCTACTTCTGAACTCTCCGTTCCTCACTCCCCCTGCCCCTGGCACCCACCCTTGTCATTTTCTGCCTCTACGAGTCTGATTCTTCTGGGCACCTCACATAAACGGAATCATACAGTACCTGTGTATGGCTTACTTGGCTTAGCTTAAAGTCCTAGTGATTTTCAGAAGAGAATGCAGCTCTCACATGTGTATGCGTCTGGGAAACAGGTTAAATACAAAGCACATCTGGCCAGGGAGGTTTCACAGGCCCGAATCTGAGGCAGACTGTCTGAGTTGGAGGCCTGGGCCCAGCGTGACAGGCTCTGCGATTTGGAGCAAGTCACTTAAGCTCTCTGTGCCTGGGTTTCCTCACGTGAAACCTGGGAACAATGATGTGCATATTCATGGAGCTATTGTGAGATCCAATGAGAGAAGTCAAATCCTCACAGCGTTGCCTGGCCCTAGTCAGCTTTCTCAGGGAACACTGAAATATTTTCAACTGATTATTAAAGAAAGCAAAACACGTTTACTCTCAAAAAGCATACCTTATATTCTTTCGGATGTTAAACATGCATTTCTAGTTTGAGACATAGAAAGATATATTTGTTAAATATGTTAAGGGAATAAGAGACTTAAAAGGATTCTGGAAAGGTTTGTAAAATGTACGCCCCAAACCTGCACCTGACAGAATCAACCACCAGAAAGGGAGAAGAGGCAGGTCCCATTCAAGACGTGGAAAGGAAAACTTCAACCCCCGGGGTGGGTGTGAAGCCAAACATCCTACTATTGCTAATGCTCAGCAGTTGAGATTCGGTGATAGCGTAAGCAGTGAACTTGCAGAGAAAACAACTCTCTATTAATGCATACTTATAGAAGAAATTACCCCATTGTCGAACAAAGAAATGGCTGTTTACTGTAGAAAAGCTCATATGTAGGATTCTAACAAGCCAAAAAGGTCATGTTGAGTGTAGATTTTGCCAACAAAACTTCTAGTCCACGCATGAACTATCTTGCTCAGTTTATCTTTTTCTCATGAGGGGTCATTATGTTGCTCTGGGGCCTAATGTTGCAGACACATCTTCCACTGCGCTGTCATCCCATGACTTCTGCAGGAAAGCCACGCTGCCTCCACCTAGACCTGGTGTGGGCCTCCTGACACCGTGGGCCGGTGAAGTCTGCACCTACTTACAGACCGCCTGTTTCTCCCCACCCCTGTTAAGCATCTGACATGCAATTGGCTGTGATTTGAGGATGGGCCAAAATCACAAGAGCCTAACGTGCGTTCCCTGGAGATGCATCAAGAACATCATCTGAGGCAGGCCATGGGTTTAAGAGTGAGACAGCTAGAGGTCAAGTTCCTGTCCCTGTACTGAGTGCGACATCAGATGGCTCTTCCCAGGACTGTAAGGAAAAAGAATGGAATCGCTTTGACCCCCCACTGAGGCTGGTTCAGAACTACAGCTTTCCTTTTAGAGAGAATAGTCCTAATGCTCCCTTATCATAAGCTTGTACTTGGCCCTTTGTGTGCTGTGTTGGCCCAACGACAGTCTGTTGTCTGAAAGAGTTTTTCTGAAATGTTTACTCTGGAAGCACATGCAACGCGCTCCCACGACTTGCGCCCCCGTTTCCACTGGGCACTGAGGCCCTTTGTTTTCAGGGATCAAGGACCTCTGCCTCCCTCTACCCAAGCGCTGTTTGCCCCTGAAGATTCAAGACTGCAGCTGTGGGGGAGGGGCGAGGGGAACCAGGAGAAGTTAGTGGGATACAGTCAGAGGGGAAATATTTTATGAATTTTGTTTTTGAAAGCAGTATTTCGAGAGTACCAGAAAATTCCCCTGAAACTGTTTCATTCGAGAGAAAGCGAGGTGTGTGTCAGGCTATGAAAACAGGAAAAGGGTGCAAGAGCGGCCGTTAATTTGATCCTCTCAGTCAAGGGGAAATCTGAGGTAAACAGTTCTCAGAAGTAGCAGTCGTTTCGCAAATTTGATTTGAAATGGTCATGGTGCCCTCCAAGTCTCGTCTGGATGGGAGAGGGCCACGTTGGTTGGGGCTATGACAGCCAGTGTAAGTCGGTGGGACTGTCCCTGAACTTGAAAAGATTAACTTGGAACCTAAAGAGATGATGATTAATAGGGAGTAACAGAGACAATACTACCTAATTTGTACAGAGTGGAAAATAAAATTAGGACAGAATTAAATACTTGACAATAATAATATGGACATACTTGGATTATTCAAAATAATAAAACATTAACAATAGATTTGTTAATTAGATGTTTATATAAAGTTTCTAGGAGAGCCACTAAAAGCCTAGAGGTAGAGTGTATAACTTCCAGACTAGTAGAGAGGGTAAAAGCAATACATAGAAGAAAATTTATTTCATAAATTGATATAGCCATATATTTCTTATATTAAAAAAATAAAAATTACCAAACTAAGTATTCAATATAAGTCAACTATTAAAAACACAATAGAATCCATCCAAAGAGAACAGGGAAAAAGAAATAATAAAGATAAGAGCAGAAATCAATAAAATGGGAAAAATTAAAACAATAAAGAGTACCAAAATGACAAAAGTTAGAGTTTTTAAAAAGATTGATGGATAAACAGCTAGTGAAACTGACCAAGAAAAAAGAGAAAATACTAAGACTTAGAAGAAAGAAAGGACCAAACCACAGATGTAGCAGAGAGTATGAAGATCAAAAAGAATATTATGAAGTTTTAAAAAATAAATAGAAACTTAGATAAAATAGACAAACTCTTAGAAAAATATAAATTGCCAAAAATGACTCAAGCAGTAATAGAAAATCTGAATGGTTTGATAGCTACAAATACAATTAAATTGGTAGTTTAAATCTTGCCATAATAAAACGCCAAAGCTACATGGGTTTTATAGGTGAGTTCTCCCCAAATACAGGAACAGATACTTTCAATCTGACCAAATCTTTCAGAAAGTGAAAAAGAGGAAACTACCTCAACTTATTTTACCAAATTAGTACAATTCTTTGACAAAAAAAAAAAAAATTCACACATGAAAATAAATAGAGGCAAAAAATCCTGAGTAAAATATTAGAAACTGAGAAACTGAATTTTGCATAATATATATTATATTAAAATCAATTTAGGTTTATTTTAGAAATGCAAAGTTAGTTCAACCTTAGGAAATCTGTCAATACAATTGGCATAACAGATTAAAAGGAAGAAGGGGTATGGTCATCTTAATAGACTAAGAAAAAGCATTCAGTGAAATTCAATATACAGTAGACAGGAATGAAAGAGAATTTCCTTAATCTGATCAAAAGTGCTCATAAAAGTAACAGTAATATCTTATTTAATGTTAGATGTTAAAAAGCACTTTTCCTTTGAAATCAGGAACAATTCAAGGACATTCATTCTCACTTTTTTCAGTATTGTTCTAGAAGTCCTAGTCATCCTAGATAAGCAAGAAAAATAAATAAAGATACAATCTTTGGAAAGGAAGAAATGAAATATTACTGTATGCCTGCATAGGAAACCTTACAAAAAATCTACAAATTATTACATTAGCTCTTCTAACAAGATTACTAAAATTGCTTTATAGATTTAATGAAATTGCAATCAAAGTTCCCAAATGAGTTTTCTTGGAAGTTGGCAAACTATTTCTAATATTTATTTGAAAGGTCAAATAACTTATTGTAGTCAAAACATGCTTAAAGAAAATAAAGTAGAAGACTTTCTCAACCAGATAGCAAGCTTTCTACAATGCTTTAATAATTAAGATAGTGAATTCTATCCTAATAGGATAAACAGAACTTCTGGTCAAGATGGAGGTGTAGGTACACATGCTTCACCTCCTTCAGCAACCATAGAAAGAATTACAACGAGATCTCAAAAACAAATAACAACCAGGACCATCAGAAAATTGAGCTATAAGGAAGTCTGATGACCAAGGAAGTAAGGAAGCCACATTCATCCAGGTGGGTAGAAGGGATAGAGTCGCAGAGACAGTGGAAAGGCTGTGTGGCTCTGACAGGCAGCTGAAGTGGTGGCAGAATCACGTGTGGTGGATAAAAATTTGGAGGGATACCCTGGGAGGGAGCAATCCCAGCCTCAGGACAGCCACACAGCCCAAGGTTCCAGCACCAGGAAGATAAACCCCCATTACCTCTGGCTGTAAAAACCAGTAGGGATTTGGGCAGTGGAAAAAACTGCCAGCTTTTCACCATTTAAAGGCCCTGCATAACCTTAGAACCCACACAAACCCTCGGGCAACAGCTGAAAGGGGATCCATTGCATTTGGGAAGTGGGTGAAGAGACTGGAAATGGGTGTGTGCAAGGCAAATTGCCAGAAGCCAGGTAACAACACTGTCCCCTTTCCAAGCCCCCCACCACAACAGAGTCATAAAGTAAGAAAAGCCATTTTTGGGTCTCTGATGAATGATTAAACTAACATATAAGTTAAAAGGACTAAATTTCCTCTTAAATAACTAACTTTTCCTTGACATTTCATACTACAATTATGTATTTAATACATCTATACTTAATACATCCTGTCAATGCCTTTCAAGTAAATTTAACAAATTGAATAAGTCTTTTCTGATATTTAGCCAACTACCATTGTGACTCTAATAACTTAAAATATAATAAATCTAATCATTTTAAACTCACATTTCTTTTAAAAGGACAAAGCATACTCAAAGTAGCATAGTAAAGACAAAATTTACTACATTGATATGATTCCTACAAGTGCATACCTTATGTAACAATATCAATATTACATTAACTATTTTACCCTGGGTTGACAAAATTATCTAATGAACACCAGCATTAGCACCTCTGGCTGGATGCAAACACAAGTATAGAGTCCATTTATAGCTCTTGCCACTGGACAGGCCCAAATGATACTGCCCAAACCACAAGCCAATAAAGGGAGCCTTGGTTTAACCTTGCGCTCTGTCTGTTTACCCAATCATTTACAGAAATACTTGCATAATATTTTTCTGCATACCTACACTTCCCTCCAATTCTCTGCCCCATTCAGATTGCAACACTTTTTTTTTTTTTTTTTCACCAAACAAGAGATGATGGAGACTTTCCAGATCAGTTTATAAAGAACTTTCTCAATGTTTTTAATGACTGCATTGATTTTCACTGCATGGATATATTAATATTTACCATAATTTATTTAAGCACTCTTTTATTAATAAGCAGTTGTGTTGTTTTCATTCTTTCATTATTACAATCCATTATGCAATATAAAGCCTTATATACATATGTAATCTCATTTGTTCCAGCTTTATTGAGATGTCATTGACAAATGAAAAGTATGTATTTTTTAGGTATATAAAGTGATGTTTTGATATGTTACATTGTGAAATGATTACCACAATCAAACTAATTAACATATCCATCACCTCACATAGTTACCCTTGTGTGTGTATGCGTGTGTGTGTGTATGTGTAGACATATACAGAGACCTACATTCTTAGCAAATCCAAGCTTACATTCCATGATTAACTGTAATCACCATGCTGTACATTGAGTCTTCAGAACTTACTCATCTTGTAACTGAAAGTTTATAGTCTTTGACCTGCATCACATGGCAACATTGTATGTTCTTTCATTTATGAAATTCTGCTTCCCTTTAATATTTTACTTTGTCATCTATTTTCCCATTTCTCATTTATTTACACAATGCAAACCCAGATTGGGGGAAATTAATGCCTCAAATCATAAAATCAGAAAGGCATCAAACACTTCATTAGAAGATGAGCCAGAGGAAAACAATTATTCCAGAATATGAGTGCATACAATAAAACCAAAAGGATTTTACAAACATCTTGAAACTATGGATGATGTAGTTTCTCAATTGTTTCTGAGAAGTAGGGGGTTGGTAAGTATAAATGTTACTTCAGCACTGTGTCTTTGTCAGTTGGGGTTGCCATAACAAAATACCATAGACTGTGTGGCTTAATCAACAGACATGTATTCCTCACAGTTCTTCAGGCTGGGATTCCAAGAGTGAAGCCATGATCCAGGGTCTGGAGGAGGCCCACCCACTTGTAGCTGGCCACCTTCTCACTGTATCATCACTGGCCAGGAGAAGTCATTTCTCTTAAGTCTCTTTTAATAAGGGCACTAATTCTAGCTTGGGGGCACCATCCTCATGACCTAGTTGCTTCCCAAAGGATCCACCTCTAAATACCATCACATTGGGAATTAGGCTTTAATATCTGAATTTTAAGGGACACAAATATTCAGTCAATAGCAGCTTATCATCTCTAGCTTAATATGTATAAACTATTACTGCTTTTATCTCTCTCTAGCCTCCATCTCACCAGGGGAAGATGGATGCTGCTATAGTAATGGTCATCATCTAAGTGTAATTAGTTGTTGCACCTACTTGCCAGTGTAAGACCTTGGGTGCCTCTAAATTCCACCCAAATATTTTGGGGATTCCTCACAATTATCTCACTTTTTTTTTTTTTTTTAAGATTTTATTTCATTATTTTTAGAAAGAGGGGAAGGGAGACAGGCAGAGGGAGAGAGACATTAATGTACAGTTGCGTTTCACCTGCCTCCAGCCATAGACCTGACTAGAGACCTGGCTTGCAACCTGGTTATGTGCCCTGGCTGGGGAATCGAACCTGCGACCTTTCGGTTTGCAGGCCAGCGCCTTAACCACTGTGCTACCAGCCAGGGCTTATCTCACATTTTCATAAGCAAATTTACTCATGCAGCTGAGGCATCATTAGCTTTAGTTTAAGCAGTTTTAAATAGCCTGCCACTCATACCATCTTCTTCTCATCTACACCTTATGATTCTAAAATAAAAGCAAAAACCAACAACACTCCAGTCTCTACAGAGTCTTAGTTTAGTATGTATATTATCCAGGGGAGCCAACATCCTCAACAATGTCTCAGATGCCCAAGTCCAGGTTCACTATTTTCTACACACAGATACCTTCTGCATAAAAGAGTCTTTCCCCGGCCAGGTAGCTCAGTTATTTACAGAGTTGTACCAATACGTCCAGGTTGCTGGTTCAATCCCTGGGCAGGACGCATGCAAGAATCAACCAATGAATGCATAAATAAGTAAAACAACAGCCATGGCTGGTGGCTCAATGGATAAGGTGCTGGCCTGTGAACCCAAAGGTCTCTGGTTGGATTCCCAGCCAGGGCAGATAACCAGGTTGCAAGCCAGGTTTCCAGCCAGGTCCTTAGCTGGAAGCAGGTGAAAGACAATCACACATTGATGTTTCTCTCCCTTTCTTCTTCCCTCCCTGCCCTTCTCTCTGAAAATAATAAATAAAATATTTTTTTAATATTTTTTAAAATAAGTAGAACAACAAATGAGTCTCTCTCTCTCTCCCAAATTATATATATATATATATATATATATATATATATATATATTTTTTTTTTTTTTTTTTTTTTTTTTAAGAGAGAGCGAGCCTTGCTCTTACTATTTCAACCTTGGCCTATGTAACAAGTACATTTGAGCCCCCTGCCGGGTTAAAATCACACCAGACCAGACACTATGCAGTTTATTACAACTTTATTCCCCTGGGGTAGCAGAAACAGCTAATATTATTTTAAATATATTAGAGCCAGATTTAGGGGTTATTTTTAGTTAGTATAAGCCAATAAGACCAACTTATTTTTTTGTTATCCCTCAGAACAAGTGGGGGATGTTAGGGTTTTCTGGTTTTTTGTTTTTTTCAATCTCAACTGACTCATTTCATGGAAATAAATTCACATGTCAGCATGTGGTTTGACCAACATGACCTATCCATTATATATAAAAAAATAACATCTTCAAATTAAGGTATATTCAGCATTTATACATTCTTGTTTTCATTTTTCCTCATCCTTTAAAATTTATTGATCATGGAAGCAAAGAGTGCGTGGCTCAGGTTACCGTGGTAGGAAGATTAGTCAACATCAGTCTTACTGTTTGAATCAAGATAAATTCAGTCATTTCAGCCAGCTTGAGTAAAGGGGTTATTATTAGAAGAGAGGAATAGTTCATGAAGCATGAAAATATGTATCTACACAATCCGTAACTGTTGGTAACTAAATGTCGCTCACCCTTTTTCACCTTCCCCATCCTAAAGGTTTCTCAGCCCTACTTTCCTCTGTCCTTTGCTCCATCCTCCAGCTTTTCTTGGCAGACTGGCTCTCTCTGTTTACTTACCATCACAAATGGCCCAAACAGGCTGCTCTAATCTAGTTCTATAGCTAAAGGAATGTCACGAGTTCTTCAGGTAGAGTCAGGTGTCCATCATCTACTGTTATAAAAATAGTTGCCTGACTCCACTCTCCAGCAAACCCTTTGAAGGTACTTGTAGGAATGGGGGATAGTCTTTTCAGTCATCCCCAACATGTGAACCACGCTTCTTGAACCCACACTGGAACCTCTTAGCAAATCCAAGCCTATTCCTGGTGGCAGATAGCGAAGTGAGTGACAACCTGTTCATCTTAGTGAACTTGTGCATCATGTTTGGTTTGCGCAGAAGTATTCCATAGAGATGGGACTAATCATCCCAAGGTTCCAGTGTTCCATGTTTATTTCTTTGAAAGAAAAGTAAGTGAGGGGGTATTATAGTATTTTTCAGTGTATCAGTAGAGGCACCATTCATTTTTAACCAAATATATATTAATTAAAAGCATTCAATTAATTCCTTTGACCATTTCTCAGAACGTATGCTAAGAAAATAATCCTGCCAGTACACAAAATGTTATAGATACAAGTGCTCATTTATAGACATGTATACCTGGAGGGGATAGCCACATATCTACCAATAGGAATTTTAATTACAAATTTATGGTGCATGTATGTGGTCAGCTATTATGCAACCTTAAAAACCATCTTTTTGAAGACTGTTTATTAACATAGGAAAATGTTCCTAATATCCTAAAGGAAAAAAACAAAATATAAAATTCTATGTCTGCTCCTCATGTTATCTTAAATTATTTGCATACAGTTAATTTAAAGAAGGTGGGTGGGGTATGCATCAAAATTTTAACAGTGGCTATTCCTGAATGGTGGGGACATGAGTAATTTCAGATTTCTTCTGGACTGTTAACTTATTTTCCTCATTGTCTAAAATGGATGTATATTGTTTTTGTACTATGAAATATGTTCACAGTACCTATTCTAATGGCCTGGTTGCCTTGATTTTCTGATTAGTTACTTCAGCCTCCCATCTCACAGCAGTGGGTTCAATAAAATAAATACTAGAGGGGAAAAGGGAGGGAAGAAGATAATAGTGAACTATCGTGAAACATGACCCGAGTTTGCTTTCAAGTCATCTCATGTTCTTGTGGGAAGGGCCCCGTGGAAGCCAGCAATTTTTGTGGAGCCACGAACTGACTGTTTATTTTCTCACTCTTTATGGTGAACTACAAATGCCCCCGCCTAATGCTTGCGACGGCCAACAGTATGTGCATTTCCACTTCCACTGAAACATGCAGAGACTGATAAGGTTTGTGAATGTGGTCACGTTCATCTGGTTTTTTTCCTCAATAAATGGTTAAGTTTATTATTACAGTCAAGTGTTGACAAGCATGGCAAAGATTTAAAAGTGTCATTCCTTTTTGAAATAAATTATTCAGCATTTAGACTGGGCTGAAGATTTATTTGGCCGTAATTTCTCGGTTAAAATTCCCTGAGGTTTGTTTATATGGTTATTTTGGTTCCTTATTTTAAGTATATCAGCATTTTTCCACAGCTTCAAGCTATTCTCATCTCAGTGTGGAGGAAGTTAATAGGTAGCACAGAAGCTCATTATGTTAATCCCAGTAGAAAACATAATGAGCTAAAGAGGCAAAGGTACCAACGCCATTTCTTCTGGTGTCCTGAAGGACCCAAGAGGAGAGCCACAAACTCAAACCCCTCATGGCATGGACACCACTGGGCAGGTCACCAAAGGAATGGGCTTGGCTAGACTCAACTCCAAATAAGCTACAAACACTGTCTGCAGATATGAAATAAGGAACACTTGGAATTTTGTTTTTCTAATGCACCGAAAATTCACAAACTATGTTTTAAGAACTGTAAAAGAAGCTCCATTTCACTTAAGGCGGTTGCCCACCTAGATTATGCATGCCCGTTGGTAGCGCCATTCTTCAAAACAGCTGAGAAATTCCTCTTTGGAATTGCTCTCAGATATTGTTTACAAAATGCATCAGAAAATTCATCTTGTTGGTTTCTAATCACATATGAATGAGATTAAAAAGTTAGATTACTCAATTTATTTACTACACTGGGCTCCAGATGCCTTTTGTATTTTCTAACTAGCAGATGCTCTCGCAAAACCAAAGTTAGCCACCAATAAATCCTTCAAAACCACATTCCTTCGTCTAAGACAAGAATGCCAATAAGAGAATTCCAAAAGGGATTAGAATAATGGTAAAATAACTAGAATACGTGTACAGCCTTCCTACCTAACAACTCTGAACCGGGCATTTGGGTCTATAAGCTCAGGCACACTTTAATTTTTTTAAATCTTAAGATTCCTTCCTTCAACTAAGGGTGCACGAGTGCCAGGCACTGTTCCAGGGGCGGCAACAGAACACATACAATGGGTTTCGCCTTAACGCTATGGAATACCAAGCTTCAGAGAAGTGATTTCACGTCATCTAAAAATGCTATTTTAGAATTATGCTAATTTGAACTATCTCGTCAGAAAAAAATATGTATAGAATAAGGTGCATCAGAAGTTAAAAAATGAGAGGGATACTTTTGACATCCTTTTCACACACACTGTGTATGTGTGTGTGCGCGCGCAAGACTTGAAACAAAGTAGGCAAGGAAAGTACATCTGTGTTTGGCTAAATTTATTTGAATGTCCATATCACTCCTGAGAATATGGGAAGCTCCTTCAGCTGGACTATACAACCAAAGCTACTTACGTACCTCACAGTGGTTGTTACAAAATAAAGGACTAAAACCTTAAAATCCTGTGTAAGTCAAGTGTTTTTGCCATCGTTTGTAACAATGGCAACATTTCTTCTGGTTGAGGTGTGTCCCAGGTTTCATCCCTTTGACAAGAAAGCAAACTGGTTCAGGAAAAGACAGTCGACAAATATAATTTAGACACTAGGAATGGTGCCAAGACATGATACAAAGATGAGTGTTTTGATGAGATGTCTTCAGTTGCATCAAACTCATCCAAGTTACCTCAAGTTTGGGGTCTTATTGAGAATGTAACAGAGATGCACACCCTCCCAGTTCCCAACTAGGACCAGTTTTGGAAGCTCATCCCCCACCACTTCTACCTGTCTAGATATCTGGAGATCACCTAAGCTTTGTGATGTCTTAAGGTGCAGCAAAAAATCTTGATCAAGAGATGACAGTTGTCTGGCAGGCAATACCTAGAAAGAGAGGCAGTTTGATGTCCCCATCAGATAATGACCAGAATCTTAGCAAAACAGAACAGCATCGCCCTGTGAACATCAAAGTGCGTGTCATACCACAGAGCATCATCCCATGTCGGGTAGCATCCTTGGTCTTTTGTGGGAATTCAGGGCTGTCATTCAGGATGCTTTTACAATTTCTCAAACCACCTCCAAATTCAGAGGCAAAGAGCACTCAGCTGATTCTCTGACGCTAGTGCCCCCTTTCTCTGCCCTTTCCCAAGCCCCACTTTTCCCCCTTAGGTGCTCAACGACTGGTTCATAGCAGAGAATAAATTTACAGAGTTTTGTTCGTTTGTTAAAATGAAATCCTGGCCTCGCCCAGCTGCAGCCTCCACCTTCCTCCCACGCATCTCTACCTCCTTGGTGGGCAAGCAATACAATACTGGTGCTGAATCTCGGACTAGGGAAAGTTACTCATTCAACCCAAGGAGTCTCTCTTTGTTAGAAACTATTAATCAATTTAGATTAGAACTCTAGAAATATTAACCATTATCTCCAATTGCCTAAAAATCCACACCTAAACTATCATCAATTCAAATCGGTTCCTCCCAACTTACTTGGAAACTGAAGATGTTTTTACCTATTGCTGAAAGACACGTCCCTTTTGACATACAGAATATGCCATTAGCATATAAATTCTCCTTTAAAGTTACCATTATATAAAAGAATAATAAATATAACTGAAATTGAGGGATATAATTGACACTATTATCTCATTAAATTAATTTGAAATGTGCATTAAGTAAACTTAAATTACTAAGGTTAATGGTTTAAATTGGGTAAGAATTCAAAATGATGTCTTCTCACTTAGGGAAGATTTATGAACAAAAAGAGAGAATTTAATCTGTGCCACTGGCTTTTTCTGTGGCCTTATTAATATTCCTAAGAGATTTAGGTATATATTTTTAAGTCATGAAAGTATGTATTGCCTTTGGCATTCCAGTCACCTTAGTGGTTAGTTAGGAATTTAGAAAATAAATGGTTGGAATAGAAATTGCCATGAATATTGTTCAAATCTAAAGATGATTATGTATATTTTTTCTCCTTGTTATCCAGATAAAATTCCCTGTTGTATGTGAATGATATATTTACTCTTTCAAAATATCTTGTAGCTGTATTATCAGAATTAAGTAGATCTTAGTCATTGGTTTATACTTTTATTCTTTAGATGTTATACAATGTCAAATCTATACCAGACATTTCATTTGGATTTGGGAATATAAAGACATCCTCTCTGTTCAAGGAACTTCAAGTCTATCTGGAAAGATAGAGGGATAAATTACTTATTATGACAAAATGTGACAAATACATTAATGGAAATATGAACAAAGTGCTTTGGAAGCATAGTAGAGGTAGTGAATAGTATATTCTCCAAAAAGTGAGTATTAGCTAAAGTTGTATCTGTCATCTTCAGACTAAGTTGAAACTGCAATTGTAAAGTTAGATGAATTAGGTACACCCACCCACACAATTATCAGAGTACAATTCCAGACTTCAGTATAAAGTTGTATTATGTTCCTATTTCACAGCTGAGCAAATCAAGACAATCTGGTCAGTTTCAGGGCCATGGGGGCTGACCCTGATACAGTCTGGCATGTTTATTCATGTTCCCTACAAGAGAATATTTTGCAACAGTGAACCTTCATGATTTCCAAGCCCTCAGAAAAATGCTGTTTGACCACTGAACAAATTCTTCTTGACTGCTTTGGATTAAGAACTGCTACTCCGCTGAAATTAAGCCAAAACAGCATTCAGGAAGGAAGGTATTTCATTGGAATAGAACATAAGTCTAAGGTCGAAGTGGGGGCTGCTTGGGTGCCCTGTGCTGAAGCCCTGGGGTCTGTGTGCTCCACCATCAAGCCCTGGCTTCCAGACCTCAGGAACATGGCGTCCTGGTCAGACTGTTCCAAGCTCACACTCCCCACTGCTTCTGCTCTGCGGGTCCTAGGCCTGTTCCAAAAATGCAATGTGAAACTATAATTTTAGGGAATTGTATGAGATTCTTTCTGATGGGAAGCCTCTAAAATGATCAGATTTCATTAATTACCAAGTCACGTAAGTAACTAACTGATGGCTACAATTTGAATGAGCCGTAAAGGGAAGCTAAATGGAATGATTTCAAACTAATGGGGGTTTTGTGGCCTTCAGTGGGGTTATTTTTCTTGGGGAAAGTAGACAAAGAATTGAATGATGACTGTGGAATAAGAAGCACTGTTCTCTCTGTGTCATGTCTCCAGGATGAATAAACCCCCTGATAGGACAACGATTATTCAGGCCTCAAGCCTGTGTTAACTTACTGTGGGACCTGGATTGACCTATTTTAGATTCTTAGATTAGAGAAGTTTAAGAAGTTCTTCTAAGCTTAACTAGCTTAGAGAACCCACTTAAAAATAAATTAAGAAAAATACGTTAAAATTTAAGTGCTCCTGTTTAACAGATGATATGAGTAAAGAAAACACACTTACATTTCATTGAAATATAATATTGCTACGGACTGAATGCTTATGTCTCCCTGAAATTGATATGTTGAAGCCCTAATGTGGTGGTATTTGAGAGGTAATTAGGTCATGAGGGTGGGACCTCCATGATAGGATTAGTGCCCTTAGAAGGAGAAGAAGAGAGCCAGTCCCCTCTGCCTGTGAGGATCAACCAGAAAATGGCAACAGCCAAAGGGGAAGGGGGCCTCAACATCAGATATCTGATATCCCAGCTTCCAGAACTGTGAGAACTAAATGCTTGTTGTTTAAGCCAACAAGCCTATACAAATTTGTTAGAACAGTCTGAACTAAGACAAACAGTATGTAGAGATCAAAGGGATACATTAGGTCAGAGATTCTAATACTTTTGAAATTAGAAACTCTTTTTGGGGAATTTGTTGAGAGAGAGAGGAAGTAAAGTGACACATGCTCATGGTAGAAACAATATAGTATACCATATCACCTCTACATGACAACATAGACAAACAGGTGGGTGATAAACTGGGAGAAAATACTTTAAATACTTGTAACTTACATGTCAGACTATATAAGAAACCCCAGCCATTTGGCAGGTCAGCAAAAAGGAAAACCTGTAGAAAAGTGGGCAAAAGATATAAATAGACACTTCACAGCAAACCCAAATAGCTAACTAGTATGTGAACAAACATTAAGACTACCTAGTAATTTTTCAAAATGTAAATTTTTGAGAAGACAGACTTCACTGGCCTTGCACCAGGACCGCCCAGATTTGTCTGCTGAAGATGCATTGAAAGAGTGAACAGACTGCCAGGAAGTGCATATGTTGATGCTTTTTTACCTGTACCTCTCCCAGCCCGACAAGAGGCGCTGTTGAGGTTCTGGCCCCACTTTGGACTTGACCATCTCCCACCATAACATCTATAACTGAATATGATTTTGTTATCCTTTAAACTCCTCAAGTTATTTCCTTGTACCCTCCCTGTGGCACTAACCATATGTTGCCTTCTTCTTCCATAGTGCTGCAACTCACCTTCCAATGGCAGGGACTCTTAGTTATCCAGAATCTTCTGCAGTGCTAGCACATTTTGTACATAAAAGGAGTCCAATAAATATTTACTGAATTGAATTAAATGGCAGTGGGGTGTGCTAAGCTCTCAGCTATAGTCTGGAAACCATGCCGGCTTGGACAATGTAGCAAAATGAAGGGGGAAAAAAAAGACCAAATTGTACTAGATCAGCAGTTTCTGAAGTATATTCCACAGAACACAAATCCTATAAAATACTACCTGAAGAAAGAGTCCTGGGTCAAATAAATTTGGAGAGTATCACATAATATATCCCAAGCCACCTGACCCCATCGAGAATGATTAGCAGCGGTGGGCTAGAGCCAACTTGTCTTGGCTTGCAAGAGACCATTGTTAAGTTGTTAGGAATTTTGTGGGCCAATTGTTAGACATGGTCATTACTAAATATTAAACTCTATTGCTTACAATGAAATAAATTATTTGCAAGACAAAAATAATAATTACTAAAAACAATACTTCCTAAGTATTTTACTGCATTTTACATTTAGGCATGCTCTGATGTTATGCACAGGATTTCTGCCATATGTGTTGTGGAAGTACTCTTTCACAGCATGCTACTGGCCATCGCATCCCAACCTCACAATCACTGATGTGTTGGGAGTTTGCAATGGGTCATGGTGGGGATATTTAAACCAGAGAAATCAGCACATGCTACAAAACAGCATTTTTCTCTACAGAGCTGGGTGTTAAACATTTTGCAGCACACTGCTGGTGACAAACATATCAGTGATAGCCCTACAGTAAACTCTCCCATTTAACTGTCTAAATCACTGCGTTGAACTTTATTTGATCATGCAGTTATTTCAATGCATAATGTTGATTAACATCCTGAGACACATACATTGGGAAAAACTGAACTAGATGATCTCCAAGACCTTCTCTAGTTCTTCCAACATATGTAACCAACAAGCCTTCACATGCAACTATCCTGTGCTCACTTTTTAGCTTTTCCATTTATTGAGATGTGGATGAAGTTAAACGAAGCTACCTTTAAAAATGGAATCAAAATGATTTAAGTGGACTCCTACTTCCTAGGAAATATTAATTGGCTTATTTATGATTCCTCAGTCCAAAGCAATTTGATTAAGGGTAAACTACTATATAGAAAGATATAATGCTGATCCCATCTGTGAACAAGGAACTCAGTGCCTCTAAATCTCATTTTCTTCACTTATAAAATAAAGTCCTACTACACAGGAGTTTTGAGAAAGCAGACAAGATTACTTATGAGGAGTTACATGGAAAGCTATGCAGTTATTATACATGAAAGAAAATATGGTTTGGGTGTTTCTCTCAGAAAGTGGTCCAATAAATCTAGGTTATAAACTGTGTTGCCAGATCTCGGAAGTCTTCTCTCGAATCCCCATAGCAAAGTGAATAAAGCCATGGTTCAGACTCCAAAGTAACCTAACCATGCTGCAAGACAGCTCAAAGGTGATTGTTAAGCTGACTCCCGGCTTCATAGTCAAGCTCACAGGAAACTGAAGATATGTTTTCAAAGGTCTAATCAAAGCCAATTGTACCCAGACTGATAGGGAACGAGAGTGCAGCTGGGTGGTCCCACTACAGATGAAATTCATGGCAGGGTGTTTTCCAACAGTGGCCCTCATCCTCTTGAGCAGTTAAGAGTTCAGAGAGGCCACATGTGATCCGACTTCCACCCAGAGAAAGGTGATTTCTATCTGGTGGGTCAGCTTAATGTGGCACAAATCCGATTTGGAATAATATTTTCATAAACAAACATTTTCAATTTTTTGTTAAGGGTCTAAAAATGTGAACCCGCCTGCCTCTTAGGAGGTCACCTTCAAAGGTGAGGGTGAGGAGAGGAAGGAGGAAACACTGTAGCTTACTCTCTTTCTCTCTTTGATCCTAAAAACACATAAAAGGATGGCAAACTGCCCAGCATGTGCTTCCTGTTTGGGCTGGCCCCCTCCCAGGGCTCTGGGGTCTTCATTTGAGGGCCCTGGAGCGGCCCTTCTGCTTCTTTTGCCAGCAGTGGTGATACTGCAGATGGCCAGCCACCAGGACAGCATGGGCACTGGTGGAGGTTCACTGGCTCAGTCTGCAAGGGGGTCCAACCCAGGTGCTTAGAGTGACAGAGGCCATGGTGGGGAGTGAGTCTCAGGGAAACAGTTAATTATCAACCCAAGTGGACATATTTCATATTTTAACAACTGCTATGTACCAGGGTACACTGGCTCAACGTCCGCCCTGTTGCCTATACCCCTCTTCGGAAGTAAGACTTTGCTAATGATATATCTCCTAGTTTCTGAGCTAGCATGGGATCACTGGTTTAGTGTTTAATGCAATGGCCAGCCACGTCGTGCTGAGGAATGAAAGGGGCACAGATATGATCTACTGCTTATCTACGTTCCATAGTGTTCAATGCTTTTTTTTTTTTTTATGATTCTCATCTTATTTTATCCCAAGAACAGCCCAATTGTAAAAGGATGATCATCCTTATATTATAGATGAACCCTACAGCATAGATCATCGAGTTGCTAACAAAGTCACACAATTAATAATGGGTAGGGTCAAATTTATACATGGATTTCTTGTCTGGCTGCCAAAAGGAGGCTCTTTGTACTGTACGAGATAGAAAAGTGGTTGAACACACAGCCTCTAGAATCATGGTGTCAGGATTTGAAGTGCATTGCCGTCACTAGCTAGCTGTATGACCTTAAAAGTTACTCAGCTCTGTGTACCTCAGTCTTCTTATCTTTATAATGAAGTAACAGCATTTTCCTCAGAGCTTTGTTGGAATACTAAAGGAATTGTAAAGCCCTTGGAATAGTCCTGGCACATAATAATCACCCAGTAAATACTTGTCTTTTCTTGTCCTTGTACCTCTCAGAACTGCCACCCAATTCCAGCCCATTCATGGTCTGGGTCTTTCTAGGTCAATGGATCTAAAATCTGCTTAATATCACCTAACTTCCCCCTCTCAGGCCAAACAGCAAGTAGCTAAGAAAATAGAATCTTTAGGCTTAACTTCAGCCTTAAATATGTAATTTCAGGAATAATATTGGGTACTTTGGCTATTGGCTAACTCTTAGTTACACTTTAACTTTTCACTTTAATTTCACTTAATGGCTTAACAACTAGGTGACGTCCAGTGCTGAGAGAGAGAGATAAGAACTGGAGACAAAGATGATCTAGGAGTATGGGGACTTGGGGTGCCAGCCGACTTGCGGAAACCACTGGCTTATGAGATGTTTTTGGAACTGAATGTTTTCATAAGTTTTATTACTATCTGGGTACGTACAGTGTCATTGGCAGATTGAGAGATGGTTACATTAATAAGATGATGGTGTTACTCACAGGTCCCGAGAAGAAGAGGCATATGAAGGAGGAGGGGGTGAGCTTCAGGTAAGCACCTGTATAATGGTTTCTGCAGGTGAGACCAAGCTAAGCAGGGTAGGCTAGTTGTAATGGGCCAGTGTGAATAATTTCTTGGGGCTCTGGGGCATAAGGGCTGTTCCTAGTGCCTCGTACCTGGCCCGAGGGTAACTAAGGCAGGTGGGTAGTAGCCCAGAATGAGAGCCTGATGAAAGAGGTGTTGGGTTGTAGGCTCTGGATTGGTTGGTGTGTATTGAAAAACGCACTTCTGGAGGAGTTGACAAGGCCTGGAAGAGTCCATTGCTCCAGGGTCAGCAAGGTGACACATGTCAAATCATGAGGATATAAGACATGGCTAATAGACGAAGTCCAGGGCAGTAGACCCCTGTGGTAGAAGAATGGTAGAAATTAGGAAGGGCAGTAAAGAAGCTTAGCCCTGTAGAAGCACCTGTGCCAGGAAACTCAGTCTGACTCTGGTCTTCTCCCTCCGTCATCACCCCCTCTCCAGTGGCTCCCCCTTGCCCCAATGAACTAGGGCTTTGTACTCAACCACCTTCTCTTCTCTGTGGTCTGCATCTTGCTCCCTCTGCCCACCTCTTGCTACGCTCCTCCACAATCGCCTTGGTGTCAAGGGTCTAGTGTCCTCAGGTTGGGCCCCAGAAAACCTACCATTTTCATTCTTGCTTTTCCAGAATGCTGCAACTCTGTCACCCTTCAACCTTTCCAATTAGCAACACAAACAGGCCTTTAACAGAAATGCCCATGGCAGCGAAGACACAGACAGATTCACAATGGGGCATATTCATCAGTGAAATACGAACTTTTGGCTATGGGCTTACGTTTCAGTGGGCCACGTCAAACAATGATCTGTGCCCTCCTAAAAGGGCAGGGTCAAGGCCAGGGCAGAGCTCTGAAGCTGAGCAGACTCAGTTTGGGGGCAAATAGCCTAAATGCCCCCTGGAGATCCCCAAAGCCCACTGAGTCATTCCTGGGCTACAGTGCCAAGGCAGAACCCCCGAGAGACACCAACGCCACATCCCAGAGGTCCCATTTGCATTCCTCACGTGTCAGTGCTGGAAAACTTTACAAGAATCTTCTACAAATCTAAGTGGAGAAGGACATTACCTTAGGACCAGGATGACAAGCAGTTCCATGGATTCTGGGGCTTTTCCAAGGTCTGCCAGCTATAAGTCCTCTTAACCTGGAGCCATGACCTTTCCTAAACTGAAATAAAGCCCTGGATCTAAATTCTTCAGACCCAACACAAGCACAACAAGTCCTAGCTGAGAAATTGTACAAGAACTGGCTTTTAAGTTTCTGGTTGTTACAGTTTATATCTCACTGTACACAGTATGAATTTGAGGTTTTGCTGTATGCAATAAACATGCGTTTAGACCTCTCTGCAGTAAGTAAGCCCCGATTATCGGCCGTTATTACAAAACCCAATCTTTGTAGAAGAGATTTTTTTCCTCCCCATTTCTCCCAGAGCACTTGTAAAACATGAAATCCACATGCCTGAGCTTTCCCCAACATCCCTACACAATTTCCTCTTCTCCTGGGCACACCTTCAAACTCCCCTCTGTGCCCCTGGCCTGCCTAATCTGCCCACCTGAACAACCCCATCCTTCCCACCCTCCAGTGACTGAGCGCCACTTCTCTGGCCATCACAGTGTGAGGCCACAGCTCTTCTGTGCAGCTCAGGACAGTGTCTGCTGACAGGGTGGTATTGGCAATTAGCCCAGGATTACCATTGTTATCTTTGAAACTGTCACATGAACACTTTCATGCTGTTTCATTTTTCCAAGTTACATCTTCTCTTCCCAACTGGACTGTATGTTCCTAGAGGCCAGCACGATGACTCCTATTTTTTGTGTTTCTCAGATGGCCCAGCAGGAGTGATCCTGCGAAGCCCATTAAAGACTGTGGGGGCTTGTGTTTGCCATTTAACCCCCTCCTGCCTATTTTCTGTGGGTCCATATTAACTTTCATTACGTGCCAGTTGCTTTCTTTCTGGGAATCTGAAACTCCCCGTTTGTTTTGGAACCTGGATCGTATGTAAACTGTACTATGACGAACTTTCCTGAAAATGGGATGATTAGAAGATTTGAGTAAACAACTTCATTCCCATCAAAGGCTTTTTAAAGATTTATAGACCTATATATGTTACAGCTTGGTTGGTGTTACTCCTCTAACATGTCTAACTCATATTTCCGTATCCTGTCGTAATCAAGCTTTCTCTTGAAGCAAAAGGGGCCAGAGCATTTCCACAGCTGGGGTTCCATGAAGGCAAGCAGAACGCTGTTGGGCTGGAGAGGCTGAATTACTCCTATTCATTTCGCCTCCAGAAATATTAGCGGGGTCAGCTAACTGCGTTTACTTGAAATATACCAGAGAGACCCCATCTATGAAATTGTGAGAAAGATTTTTGTTTTATTGCCAAACTTGAAACCAGACCTGAGTGGTACTTAAAATTTCAGTTACATGAGCAAAGGGGTTTCTTTACACTCGAGAAGGGGCTGTTACATTTTGAATTGGAACGGGTTCAACAAAGGGGGTTTAGAGGCCATATGTTGGCTGCCTCCACCCATCATGAAACCGTTTGTGCGCTTCAGCAGCTTAAAAACAAAATAAAACAAAGAAGCATAAATGCATGGACCCAGCCTTCACAATCAGGGGCAGTGCTGCAGCGAGTGTCCTGGGTGTGTGAATGCCCTCTCCCCACACTGAGGAAGCCACCCTGCAGGTCAGAGGCCTGACCCTCTCTGCACCAGTGCAGAATGTTGCCTACCATGGCCACAGGGGTTGCAGGAATGCAGAGAGTGCCTCCGACCTGTCCTGGGTCCCTAACCTGGTGGGTGCGCCAGAAGATCCAGCAGCAGCCTCTTTGCTGTGTTTTGAGAACCGCTGGCATATCTCAGCAGCTCGCCATCAAGCTCCAAATGTCACCATGACAGAGGAGGCCCTTTGGTCAGACCACCGCCTCCTATTAAAATGCAACACATACACATGCACACACACACACATAAGCAAGCGACCTTGGGACCTGAGGCGATTGACTATGCACAGCTGCCACCCAGACCTGACCTTTACAAGGCCTGCCCTGGAGCCTGCCTCAGACAGAGGGCCTGAGTCATGCAGAATCTCTTCATAAGGCATGTGGCTTAGTCAGCGTGGACTGTTATCACAAAATACCACAGGCTGGGGCTTCAACAACAGACGTTTATTTCTTACAGTTCTGGAGGCGGAGATGTCCAAGGTCAGGGTAATGGAAGACTTGGCTCCTACTGATAGTACCTTCCTGGCTTGCAGATGGATGTCTTCTCATTGTGTCTTCACATGTCAGAGAAAAAGAGAAGGAGAGAGAGCAGGGAGAGGGTCATGCGTCATGCTCTGGTATCTCTTTCCTTTAAGGGCACTTATTCCATGCTGAGGGCCTCACCCTCATGACCTCATTTAAACCTAATCACCTCCCAAAGGCATTATCTCCAAATATCATCACATTTCGGTCAGGGCTTCAACATGTGAATCTGGTGGGGATTGCGGGCAGTACACAAACATTCAGTCCATAACAGCATGAGAACTAATGACAGGAATCTGTCAGACTTCTGGCCTGAAAGGATAAATTTCTGCTGTTTTAAGCCACCAAGTTTCAGTAATTTGTTAATTGTTACAGCAGTCCTAGGACACTAATATATCAATAGGTGGTCCCAGAGAAATAGTTTAAAAAAGTCACAGAATCCTGGCATTTGCCCCCTAAGGACTGGTGTGAGCAGGTGCTCTAGCAGGACACTTTGCTCCTAACATTGTACAGATGCTGCTTGCCTGCTTGCTTGAGGTGGGGAGAAGGGGTGGCAGAGAATGCAAAGCAGGTGCCACTAGACATCACCCCCTCACCCCAGCAGCACTCACAGAAATGCCAGAATGTTCCTGAGTCTACAAGCAAACAAAAGCAGGAGGAGGAAGAGTGGAGGAGGAGGAGGAGGCAGAAGGGACTGGGGAGGGGGAGGAGAGAGAGGAAGGAAGGGGAAGGGGGGAAGGAAAAAGGCAAGGGGAAGAGGGGGATGGATAAAGAGGACTTTGGCTATGTAAAGGAACATATTCCCTTGTCCAGGGATTAGAACTTAGATGTCTTTGCGACCAGGCCATTGTTCGGTTTATCACTGAGTCCTCAAGTACGTCCATATTACACACATACACAAATGTGTTTTTCTCCACAACAACTTGAAAAAGGAGTTGCTCTTAAGTTGACAAGACCATAAAATGAAACCTACATTTAGTCTGCACCTTCCTCCTTTTAACGGCCTATATAAGGCCCTGAGCAGAGAGACATGTGATAACCTGGATGGTGGAAGCACCTCAGTCACTGACCTGAGCAAACACGTGCTGAGCCAACGCCCAGCCTCACCAATTTGCTTTGCGTCACTGTTCACGCAGGAGCCTGCAGACCCTGTCATCACCAGGCGGCCCAGCACTGCCTTCAGCTGGCAGTCCGCGCCTCGGTGTTGCATCACGAAACAAAAGGTCTGTTCACAGGAGAAAAAGTTCAGTCCAGTTGGTTGGTTGAATTTCACAGGGGCAGTGCGACCACAGGATGGAGGAACTCTTTCATTTTTCATAGTTATTTTAGCACCTTATAGCCACAGGCTAAGTGTGCCGTTTTTATAACTGTACGCTTGTGAATTTACAGAGTTATCAAATGTTTTAATTCATCTATGAAATCAACATGGACCACTTCCTCCACTCGTATTGGCTCTCAGCATATCCCACCCTCGCCCACCTCCACTCCCCACCTCCTGTCTTTCTCTTTTAGCCCAGAGCAGAGTTCTCCATCCAATTGGGTCACTAATTTTTTAAAAATGTTTTAACCAAACAATATTCCCTGAACGTCTGTTATGTTCCAGGCACTGAGCTGGATCTTCCACAGGCAAAACTAGCAGGGCATGTAATTAGACAGATTGAACACTTCTTAGCAAGAAGGTGCAAAGGTCCACGAGTCTGGGTGAGCCCCACAGTTTGGAGAGGATTGGAGAGGTTTGGAGAGGTTTTCCGGGATGGCAAGAAATCATTTGAGTAGTAATTTGCTCTCCCGGTCCTTAGTTAGGCCACCGAAAGGTGGACAGGGACCACTCACATGGGGAAGGCTGTGCTAGATCTCACTGAGGTTTGACCCAGCTGTACTTCAAAGAAACCTCCTGGGTATGCAAATGGCTAAACTGGCCAAAATGTCCCAGATGCCTGTCCCAAGATAGGAAGTGTGACAAAACTGAAGGTCTGGATCTATGAGCTAGCTCTTACTGTCACATTTTCAAGTTTGGAAAGGTGCAGCTCTGACATAAGAGAAGGAAACTATCTACACAGCCTGAGATGAAAACTCAAAGAACTGACCAGAAATAAGATTCTACATGAAGACACATGAAGTGCTATCAGGGGACAACAATCATCTGTCTTTTTGATCTACCATCTTCACACAACTTCAGTGGTTTGGGCCCAGCTCAGTGGTTTGGGTCCTAGAGGAATCCATTCCATGCTGGATAGCCAAGTTACTGTGTAAGCATTTGCACACATAAACAAAAAAATACATGGCAATTCTATATTCCAGTACCCCTAACTTGTCATTTGTTTTTAATGCAGATTGACGTTTCACATACCGTCTAATGCTCTCATCATATATGACAAAGCAGAACATATAAAAAGATGGCCCCACGATTTCAAGAAGCTTGTGACTTGTTTTAATTGTCCTTCAGGCAAACAGAATATAAGATAAAGCTTTCTGGGAATAGTTTCATTGATTGTGCCATGGTATTAAACTGGAGTATATAGAATGCTGTGCTAAAATTGGAGAGTTCTGGTCCCAGCTCTCTCATTGGCCAGCTGTTATATATTGGACCCTTGCCCTGATCTTTCCTCTTCCTCTCTAAAATGAAGGGCATGGACTAGATGACTCCTAATGAGTTCACAGATTTTGTGGTTTTCTTCACTTCCCAGAAAACCACCTCTTTGAAGTGCCATATTTTAGGGAAGTTATCTAATAGATTGGAAGGCTCTTCATTGACGTCTGTTGGTGGGAAAGGAGCACTAAGATCTCAAGGGGGAAGCCAAAGGGGAAACATGGGTTTTGGACCGATAACCCAGAGGGATGAGGAAAGGTGGTGAAGGGAGCAAGGATGCTGGAGGCTTCAAACCCACCCAGAAAAAGCCCTTCCTGTAAGGTTGTTGGGCTCTGGGATCACTTGGTTGAAGATGTGAGCATAAACTTTAAAAAAAGTCTGTACCAAGGGGACATACCATCAACACCTGGCAGAAATGACATCTTTAAAGCATTGGATGAGACACATTGAACATGCAGGACCCTTTTCGATGGTAAAACCACAGTAGGGCAAAAAAAAAAAAAAAAAAAATCATAGAAACCATTAAGGGAAGCCCACTACACACTCAATATGGAGGCAGGATAGGCCTCTTTAACTGAACTAGCTTCCAGGTTACTTAAGTAACTGTGGGAGTGGGGATAGGCAAGATCAAGAGCCAAAAAAACAGAAAACTTCCTACTTAAGGGTATCACTGGGAAATGAAATAAAAGACATGTGACTAAATTTGCACCTGAAGATGGTAACATGGGTAATTCCCATCTGGCTGTGAAGATACAAAGTTGAACAACATCTTGACAGTTATCAGGATGGTTGCTGTGGCTACCAGAACATCTTAGTCCAGGAAAGAGAGTGCCCTGTATCGAGAAAGGAAGTCAGAGTGGAGAAGGTGAGGCAAGTTGGGTAGAGAGAAGGGAGAGATGGGGAGTGGAGAAGGCAGGGCCACCGCAGGAACACCTTTTAGGTTCCAGGATGTGCAGGCTTCTCCTTTGCTTGCCATTAACAGGACCTGAAGTGCTTTGGGACCAGAATTGTAGATTATAACTAGTGACCGTAAAGGTAGCCGGTCTCTTATGGATAATTTGCATTTCTGGACACTTCCAGATAGATAGGTATTAATCTCAAAGATCTCAAAGTCTCCATGCTAGAAAAGTTACTAAGAACATTTACTTTTGATCCTCAATTTACAAGGAATACCAAATTCTTCTTGAATAAAGATATAGTCACACAATTGGTTAAAAGACCAGTTAAAGTAAACCTTTTGAAAAAGAGGGCCAAAATTTTACACTAAGTGTAAAAGGAGCTTAATAAAAACTTAATCTTAAATAATAAAACTAACATTTGTAAAAGGTAAATTTATATAACATCAAATAAAGTGTAGGCTAAATTGTTGTTACGCCTTAATTTTGAAAAAGATAAATTGCATGAGGGCTTTTTTGGAGGGGTATATTGTTTTTCAAATAAATTGCATGATAGCCTAATAAGACATGGTTTATATTTATGTTTGGTTGTTTTTTTTTTTTCAGTGTGGTGAGAAAGTAATTGGAAAAAATACCTAAGACATCATTAATTTTCTCCATGCTTTGCTTAATCTTTTGATAATCATATCATTGTCTGCCGAGGAACATATTCTGGCTGAAGCTAGACTAGATTTTTCTCCTTCAATTGTTCCTCAAGTTAACTCTGCCAGACTCCCCTTACTCAAAACTGTGAACATGGTTCTAACAATTCTCCAATATTACCTTCAGCAACTTACAAGTTCCTGCATATTTTCTATTTGTATTTTATTGTCGTATGTTAACAACATTCGAGCAAGAGACAGGCCACAAAGGGCCTTGATGTGATGAGCTGAGAAGTGTTCTCGTGCTAAAGGGAGACAGTTGTTTGTCTAAGGACCCATTTCTCAAGCAGTTGGGTCATTAGTGAATATTTTCAGGCTTTGATGGTTTTGCTTCCCTCTGACTTTGGCTTCCTTATGCATCTTGCAACCTATAACTATAGAGACTCCTCTAATGAATATGGGCATAACAAGGACCTCCTATAGTTTGAAACCCATATTGTCTCAAACTAAGCTCTTCATCCAACCAGAAAGCCAATTTAGTTCCTAATACATGCAAACTTGGTTACACTAATTTGCTTGCAAGTGTATCCCCTCTCATTTGTGAATGATTTTTATGAAAATTGCATCTGGGTTGTGCGTATACCAAGAACACATCTTTCCTTCCAGCCACAATGGCAGGCCCTGGGCACCAAGAAAATCTTTGACTCCACTATAAAAGGAACCAGAGCACTGATTATAATTCCTTCTGGCACTAAAGTTTCATGGCAAGGTGGCTGTTTACATCAGCAGAAGACACTGTTCTAGTAGGGTCGTTCCAAGAGTGCTGCAGCAGAGAGCCATGAGCATTGATGGATAAGAACACAGACAGACCCTTTTCCTGCCCAGAAATGACTTATAAACTCATTGCTACCTGAATATTTATTTCTGTTTAGTCTCATTGACAGATTTCTTCAGATGCCCATTGGTTTGCTTTTCGGGGCTGGGAACATGGGCGCTTAATTAATTACTTGGGACATAGTCCACCTGGATCCTTTAGGGGAGACTATTAATGTGTATAAGGCATTTAGAGCCAGCAAATCAGGTATGCAGGCAAAAAAAAAAAAAGGAACAGAAATACCAACTTCCTTAATTTGTTTCTAAGGTTGGTAGTTTTCATTCTAATAATAACTAACGTTTGCTCCAATTTCTGTTCTTTGAGCTTTGGATTTATTATTGTAGTAATTAGGCAGAATGTTTTTTCCATATTAATGCTGAAACTACTATTATTCCTAGCAAAGTGCAGAATGGCTTGTATCTGACAGTAACCACTGAATTACAACGAAAATGGTTTTCTGTTTTAAACCACGAAAAGTCAATGACCTTACTTCTATTAAGCAAAATGTATTCCCTGTTTATGAAAACCAAATTCATGTCATGAAAAAAAAACTTGATCACAAAATAAATGTAAGACACTAATACATTTAGAAAATAATAATATAAAAGCTACATGGGGAGAATCCAGAACTAAACAACTAGAAAACTGAACCAAGTATAGGAAACAGCTATTTTCAGGCATTGTACAACAAGCAGTGCAGGTTAGTCTTTCCTGAGAAAGGGAAATAAATGAGGAGAGACCTACCATCAACAAGGCTTTCTACTTGGAAGAACTTTCTGGACTTCGATGCAAGGAAATAAAATGCAAAGATAGCCTGACTATCTTGCTGAGTTGAGGAGGCAGAAATGGGAAGTTGGGGAACTGTGTGGGGCAAGGTATATGAAAGGAGGGAGCCATGCAGATAAAGAACTCAGAAACACGCCTGGGGTCAGCCCTCCAGAGTCTTGCCTGTGTTCCAGTCTGTGCTTGCACGAGGTGAAAAACCGAAAGGCCGATAAGAACACACCCCAGCCCTGGCTGGTGGCACAGTGGATAAGGTGCTGCTGGCCTGTCAACTGAAAGGTCGTTGGTTCGATTCCCAGCCAGGGTACATAACCGGGTTGCAAGCCAGATCTCCAGCTAGGGTCTGTAGCTGGAGGCAGGTGAAAGGCAACCTTATATTGATGTTTCTCTCCCTCTCTGCCTCTCTCCCTTCCTCTCTCTCTCTCTGGAAATAATAAATAAAACCTTAAAAAAAAAAAAAAAAAAGAACACACCTCAGAGAACTGTACATACACTATCCCCAGAGTGCCGTTAAGGACTGGTAATATTTCAGGTAACTGTATCATAAAAAATAACTTTTTTTTCATTTTTAATATTTTTGGAAAATAAATCTTTCAAAATAATGACTGTGTATTATCAGGCAGTATGAGACCAGAAGAGTGGTGCTAAATTAACTCTAGAATAGACTGTTATAGCCCCACTATAACAAACATAAGAAAGTCTTGATAAAACTGATTCCAAGTAATTTAACAGCTTGTCAAGAAAAAAATCAACACTCATTAAACAAATACAGTAAAATGAGCCCTCAGCAACATAAAATTCACAAAGCCCAACATCTGATCAAAATTCACAAAGCAGCAAAACGCATATCTTTAATTTTAAGACCAAGGGAGTTATGCTACCAAGTTAGGATGTTATGGGCAAAGGAAGGTCCCTAGTCATTAAAGCACCTGGATACCTTGACTTCGCCGTGAAATGTTATCAGCACCACTATAAAGTGGATTTTGGATGGGACTTGAATTTTTTGATACATATAATTGTCTGGGAAATATTGCTATACTGGGGGTAATTTTAAATAAATTTTTAAGCTTTGTGTTCTTTGTTATTAAAAGTGGTTAAAGGCAAAAAAAATCACAAAGCATAAGAAAAGAAAGAAAATTTGACCTACAACCACAAGAAAATCAATCCATCGATGGGAACAGGCACACAAGTGACAAAAATAATGGAATTAGTAGACAAGGACCTTAAAAGATTATAAGCAAAGTTTTTAAATCTTATAAATAAAAACATGACAGGAACAAATGGAGGGAAGTATATTGTTCTTACATAAGAAAACTAGTCCCGATGAGGAAAGCGATTCTTCCTAAATTAATCTATAAATTCAATGCAGTCCAGATCTGAATATTGATAAAATGAGACAAGGTTTACATAGAAGAATAAATCTAGAACACAGGAAAACATTTTTTAAAGAATAGAAATAGGGGAATGGAAGAGAGGAAGCCTTGTGCTGTCAACACAAAGCTGCAGTCACTTCTTTCAGGGCCCCTTCTTCCTTGGCCCCCTGCCCAGAGGCTGAATATCCCTGTTGTGCTTGTGGACCTCCCTTCTTTCCCACCAGGTGGCAATTACCTGTTTACTTTGTCTCTCCCATTTTGCTGTAATCTCTTGATAGGGCAGCCTGCATTATTCAAGACAGGCCTTCAGCACCAGGTATGGTTCTTGTACAAAGTGTTGAATGAATGAATGAATGGTCACCTAAAAGGATAATAAAGCCAAGTGCAAACTGGCTACAGTGGAGCTAAATTCATTTTTCCCTTAGGGATATCCAGCAGCTACTGTCATAATCCAAACTGATACTAATGCCATTAAGTAGTAAATACTTATTTCCTGCAGATATGCCTCATTTCCCCTGTATATACATTTAAAACAATACATGCATTTGTAAGCATGTCTGCCTATGAGCAATTAAACTGCATGCAAGATTACACGCCTAAGTCTGCCCACTAATGGGGACCTTTAAAGACCAATGTCTCTACCCCTTTTATGAGAAAAGATGCTGTAGAAGCTGTAGTTGAGAAATGAAAGGCAATGCGATGAGATCTGCTTTTTCCTTGGCAAAGTCAAGGAAGGACGCTGTCTTTACACCAGGATGTGTTGACAATGTCTAACTGCACTGAATCTTATCTACATGAGCAGTAAATCCCCTCACCCATCAAGCTGGTAAGAGGGCGGGTTCGCTCCACTGCTGGTGCCAGCCAAGGCTTCAGCCCTTCCGCCACCTAAGAGGTTTCATTTCAGAATGGAGATGATAAAGCGCCCAAAGAGTACAACCCAAGTCCCAAGGAATTTGAACAATAATCCCCTTTGCCAAGCAGGGGAGAGAACACACTGCCTTACTGTAAACTTCCTGGAGATCCACACAGTAATTTGACCACCTGTGCCCACACCCATTTCCCCAGGGCAGGACTCACCCAGTTAATGAAAGGTTAAAGGTGGACTTAAAGTCACACACACCCCGAAACACATCTCATCTTGAGCTGTTTAATACAGGCCCAGTCTACCAACTGATTACTGGGTAGATTTTAAACGCGAGCTTTGATCAGTGTATAGCTCAGGGTTGTGGAATGCCGATTGGGCGAGTTAGTTAATGAAAACAGAATGGATGCACAAGCTTGGCTACTACCAAAAGACGCAGAGGGGGTTGGTTTTTTAAAGGAAGGTATATATGTCTGATGAAAGAAATTTCAGTTTAAGAAAATTATAGTTTAGAATGCTCCAACAGTGTCATAGCAAGTCCTCGAAATCAGGTCTTTCACCATCACGCCCCACATCCTTGCCACGTCGAGGCCTGGGCGCCTCTGCTCCAGATGTGCTGGCCAGACAGTTGATCTGAACACTACAGTGAGGACTCCGTCTACAGTCTCAACACTTGGATCTTCTAAGGAAAACAGCCTGTTTGTTGGTGTTGATTTGTGTTTCTTTTGGCCCCAATTACCTCATAAAAAGACTTGAAGAAGATGCATAAAACATGCATGTTAAATATGCATAACATGCATGGAAGATCTTGAAAAGCATGCATCTTGCAGAACATGCTTTTTAAACAAAGCTGATGTCTTTTTAAATCTTCATAGCAACTCTGTCAGGGGAGCATCATTGTTACAATAGCTCCCAAGATTCAAAAAAGAAAATATTTGAGGAAAGGGGGTGGCTGAGTTACCCCAGAGAAGGAATTGGTTAAAGTTATCTGATTTCCCAGGGGATGGAGGAAGGCATCACATCTCCCAAAAGTCTCTTCGAGTCTGAGATGTCTGGAAATAACTGTTTCTGGGTAAAACAATCAGGCTGAATCAAAAGCAACACAACCAATTCAAAATCCTCACAATTACATGTTGAGAGCTTGCCTAGATATTTTAGGTGCCACCTTGCTATAGGCCAGTTGTGTCGCTGACAGCTGGGGGCATATCAGGGAAAAGACACACTCTCAGTTGGTGCCTCTTCTAGCTTCATTAATCCACTGAAGTGGGGTTCTGGAGCACAGCCCGTTCCCCACCGAGGCAAGGCTCCATGGAGCACCAGGCCGGTGTGGATGATCTGACCAGCTCAGAGGATAAAGGATGGAGGAAGCAGGATAGTTAAAATGCCTGCTTGGTGAGTTTTCAGACATCACAGATTTTAAATAGACACATGGAGGCCCAGTATCCCGTAGGCTAGTAGTGGAAGCAGAAGTCACCTGACTCAGAAGGGCTGACAGTGATCTGAAATAAGGCTCATTTTAAGCAGAAACCATATGGGCTTCAGTACAAAGATGTTAAATTATGAACATTAGAATGTTTCTGGTTAACATAGAGTCATCAACCAAGACAGTTTTACATTTCCATACTGGTCCCAGCAGCAAATATACATAGTCTACTTATTCCAACCAGCGCAAACAAGACATAAGACAGGTTCCAACACAGTCCCTGTCCAGAGGAAGGATGCCCAGCCATAGAGCCAAGAGGAACCCTCACCAAACTGGGAGAAGACAAACCACAGTTGGCCTATCTAAATGGATAGCCCAAATGGTTAAGTGCCATAACAGATCTAGAAATATGACTATCCTTAAGAGTGAGCTGGACTCTCAAGGGCAAGTAATCGAAATTGGGAGAGAGGTGAGCATCCTATGGAAATGATATATGCAGAAATTTGTGAAAAAGAAAAAGTATTAGATATTAAAAATACTGAGAAAACCAAACTGTACAGTTAAGACTAGAGCTCCAAACAAAAGATTAATACTTGATGATCAGACCAGTTACTTTCCAATAACTTGAAAACTTTTCTAAGCAGTTATTGCAGAGAGTAATGAAAGAGCCTGTGGGAACACCCCCTTCCCCCATGCCAAGTATGTTTTAACAGAATATTCGGCTTTGATTTGTTTTATGTCTTCAGGTTTCAGGTAAGATTTTTTGTTTTAGAATAAGTTATTTTAAGAAAGTTTAAAAATATTATAGTGACCCTAACAAGGAGAATAAGATAAGCTACAGAAATCATAGTTAGTAAAAAGCCAAACCTAAATGAACTTAATTTCAGAAAGTGACAAATTGTCCTTGGGAAGGAAGAGGTCCTTAACAGCTTTCACTTGGCAGAATGGCAGGAGGAGTCGCTTAGGCTCACATGAGAGAATAGAGTCCTGAGCAGCACCAGCCATAAAGCCAACTCCTTCCCATAGGCCTTCATCAAGTTCATGAGAAGGTCTTCCCAAGACTGGAAGTGGGAAAGGAGCTCAGAGAGAGACTCCTGTAAGGTAGAAGGGCCTTCTCCAAATATTAGGCAGTGGTGTACAGAAGGCTAGAGGAAGGGCTGGGTAGTGGAAAGGAATTCATGGAAAGCATGCTCGGCCTTCACTGAGGACACAGCAACAGCCCTGAAAGTCCAGGAGTGGGGCAAGAGAGGCAAGAGAAGTCCCTTGGAGATACTCTCAACCTTTACTGGGTGCCCTATCATGACAGTGACCCTCCAAAGTCTGGGGTGGGATGGAGAACACAGATCTGAATTGTACAGACAATGATGGAATCTCACCAGTGCTCAGAGCCCAGCCCTTGCTGAAGGAAAAATTCTGGTTTTGCTTTCAAAATACTTGAAGACAGTGGGGAAAATGAATCTTCCCAAGTGGTAAAAAACTCAGTACTAGTTCAACTACAGATTAGATTGACTCAGCCCCCTTACTAATAGTCTGAAAGAAAAAGAAGGTAGCTATTTTTTTAGAGTAAATACTATTTACATTATTATTGGTTCTTTAGATGCGGGTTTGTTTGTTGGTTTGTTTTTGGCATATAATCACAAAGTCTAATATGTATAAAGAAGGAAAAAGATGTGATCCATGACCAAGAGAGAAAGAAGTCAATAGAAGTAGACCCAAAGATAGCTCAGATGATGGGATCATCACCCTATGACTTTAAAATCACTACAATGAATATATTAGAGGATATAGTGAGACAAATTAGACAATATACATGAAGAGATGAGGAATTTCAGAAGAACTGGACACTATTAAGAAGAATCCATTAAAATGCTAGAAATGAAAATGTAAGAAATGAAAAAAACATTCAGTGGATTAATCATTGGACTGCACAGAAAAGAACCAGTGAACTTCATAACAAACTAGAACATTAATCTACTTGCTTAAGGTCCCAGAGAGGTAAATGGGGAAGCTAGGCTTTATTTAAATTTAGGTTCATCTGACCTCAAAACCTACATTTTTATCACAGCATCAATAATTAGCAAGGCATTTTTGTTGTTTTTGTTGTACCAGCTTCAAAATACTTTATTTCTAATTTCATTCCACATAGAGGTCATTTTCTAATGTTACAAGATGAGTTCCTTTAGTGTCACAAATGGAAGCTGTTTTTATTCCCCCTTCTTTTTCACTCCTGGGAGCTCAGACCAGGGTTACTAAAAAGGACAGATACTCTTTTAGCCACAGAAAGAAAGGCAGACACCATAGGACTTTAAAGCTGAGCAATAGCACCCCTCTGATTATCCCTCCCCCCCAGGCCTCGAGAAGAGACCACTGAGAATATCTGTTTTTCTCTCCTTTCTTTCATCCTACAGGATTTGCTGCCCCAGCACCCATAAGTGGGACACGAGATTAATCTGAAAAAGAGGATGGAGAGATGAAAAACAAAGAGACCCAATATTCAGAAGAGGTGGGACCTTGAGGTTAAGGAGAGTTAAAGAGAAATTCTTCTGACCCTATTCTGATACTTGTTAAACCCGGCAAGGACAACTTGATTCAAGACCACTGCAATAGGGGAGAGAGACTCAACTGAACTCTGAATAACAGGAATAGGTGGGAATTTATAGCCAATGGGCAATGGATGGAAAATTACTACAAGGAATTTGCTTACATATCAAGGTGGGTAGAGGGAAGAGGAGTTTGAGAGGGGGGCAAGGGTGGGGCAATTCAGGACAAATTGCCTTAGCAAGATTCTTGGCTAAGACTGGACTCAGCCTGCCAAGGACAAGGTCAAGGATGAGGCCTACTCAAAAAGAATGCTCAGAAGTACCTGATTAAAGTTTAATCAAAGAGAAAGACTTTGTCAGGAGCAAAAAGATTCCAAGATTTGAAAGGTCATGGGAAAGGGATGGAGGTAAAAGTCAGAGACAGTGGCTGGCTACTAGGGGGTGGCCACATGGATACACAGAGAATCAGTTACCAGGCCTGCCAGAGAGAAACAAGGGAAACCCCCTGGAATAGGATAAGGAAATGTCTGGAGTAGGGCAGAGTAGAATCCATATATCAAATTCAAAATGAAGGCCTGTTTTACACATTTTTCCTGTATTCTGTGAGTACTTGACCTGCTAACAGTCACTTAGGGCACATCAGCCAGCCCCTCCCTTCCACACTCAGGATATAATGCTGCGGTAATATGTTGAAAGGTTACTTTTTTCATTTTTCCCATTAATTGTGCATATTGACCTCTTTCCAGACCCCTCTCTTTAAAAGTCTGTGTGCTGTTTATAACTGATAGCTAGACAGCTTTAAAGAGCATTCTTGAGTTAGAAAGGGAGGGACCACAATTTCCCATCCACACTATCGCTGGGTTGCAGCCAACGGCTCCAGGCTGTGGTAGCTGCCTGGCCAATATCTAAAGATGAACAAGGATAAATTGGTAATTAGGCCTGGGTCAACTCCTCTATTCCTAACACAGGTTACTTTAACTTGTCCAACCACTGGCAATATCCTCCCACAAAGCTGTTAATGAAGCACAAGGCAGTGCTTTGTAGAGCCCTTGCTGAGCATGCTGGTATTTGGGTAGGTTGAGATAAACCTGAGAAGTGTCCCTCCCCACCTACCGACAAAAGAGACAAGCTATTGAACAGCGAATGGCACCTTGGAACCTTCATTTTCCACCAAGTCATTTAAAGTTTGTCAATGAAGTAGATTATAGGGTTAAATCAGAAATACCACAAATTCCAAATTCATTTATATGGATTTCTACTTATTAACAACACCTAACTCTAGCAAGTTAATTATTCACTTATATTAATGAGGGGGGGGGGAAGGCAGACTAAAACGAGTGTTGAATGTAGGGGAGAGCTGTTTTTTTTTATTTTACTTTATTGTGGTCAGTGTTTTTGTCTGTTTTAAAAAAAAAAACAAACCTTATTCCAAGCAATGCAGCTGAAGATCTGGTTCAAGCAATTCCCCTTCAAATGCACTTCGTTACTATTGTTTCCAGAGCTAAGCAGAGAAGTTCTAAGGGAATGAAATTTTCCTCCTTCCCACTGTTCTGTTGTCTTTCAAAACAGCGGAACTGCCAAGATCAGCAGTGTGAAAGCCTCCTTTGAGGCATTCCTTATGCCTCTTGGCATTGGCTTGAGCAAAACAAGTACCTAGATGGCAGGCCCAGTTCCCAGGGGACACCCTGGAGGCCACACAACCAGTGTAGTGTAACAGACAATGGACAGTGAAGACAGGGAGGCTGGGGACTGCCAGGGGTCAGATCCAGGAACTCAGAAACCCAGGCTTAAGGACTATAAATACCTTTGAAAAAGTGACAGGGGGACAGGAGAAAATAGAAACAGGTGGTGGGGGGCGGTAGACACATCTCTGTCCTACAACAATCACTCTGGGGACATGAACCCTGCGGGCTGTTTTCAAAGTCCACATTTACCCAACAGTGGGATAATTTTCTCTTGTTAAGGCTTGGTACACTTCTTCCTCATGCTACAGATTAGTTTATATTTTCACAAAAGCCTAGCATGATTTTTTTTTTTTTTTATAGTGTATCAGGTGCACCTCCACAATTTACAATCATGGAGAAAAAGAAACTACACCTTCCCCATAAACATAGGAGAAAATGTTTCAGGTCATCCAGGGAATAGGTGGGAAAACTTTGGAAATAAACAAAGAGCAACTCAATGAGAACAATCTAAGGCTGTTTATTCAGAGTTGCTAGAAGAAGAGAGCCAGCCACTGTCGTGTGCACTTTGACAGAGGATCCAGAAAGCTTTGGGGGAGAAAAGGAAGGCCTCGGTGTTCCCTGCGGAAGCTAGGGTCCCGGGAAGCTGTAGGTGTTCTCACCAGAGAGGAGGCACCCATGTCACCTGTTGTGGGGTACGTATTTGGCTGTCTCTAGCTGGTCCCAAGTTGGAAGCAGTGATAAAAACTAGGGGAGAGGTCAGCTATTAACCAAATTCCAGCCTCATTCTGAGGCCTCTTCTCCTGGCTTGTCAGCAGCCACCCTCTCCCTGTGCGCTCATGTCATCTTCCTCTGCGCATGTATGGAGAGAGAGCACAAGCTCACTGATGTCTCTTCTTAGGGACACACTCATTCCATTAAACTGAGGTCCCACTCTTATGACCTCATTTACCCTTCATTACTTCCAGGAAGGCCCTTCTCCAAATACAATCACGTTGGAGGTTAGGGCTTCAACGTATGAATATGGAGGGAACAAACATTGGTCCATAAAAGACGTGGAAGGTGTGCATATCCTACTGTAAGGGGACTTGTATTTGCCTGCACATGTGTGGTGAGAGCCAGTGGAATGACCCTCACTTGCGCTTAGCTAAATTAATAACACCTAGATCCCTATAGACAAAAATATAAAAATTCAAGTTGTAGAGTTTCATATTGTTTTAAGGCCAAATATGTTTTTGATTATGAGACAAAATTCTTCACTGAAAATAAATGTGGATTAATAGAATAATCACAATCTGACCAAATCATAATAAGTTTTCAAATGTGATTTGGTTTATCTTTTCTTTTTGGTATAAGATTTTTGAGACAAAAATATGTAAGTATTTGCATCATCCTGCAGAGGGAAAGATCACTGGTTCGATTCCCAGTCAGGGCACATGCCTGGGTTGCAGGTTTGTTCCCCATTTGGGGCACATATGAGAGGCAACTGATTAATGTTTCTCTCCTTCTCCTTCCCACCCCCACCCCACCTCTAAAAAAATTAATGACATCCTAAAAAAAAGAGAAATTGAGTCAAAGAGAGTTTGATCTGTATGCAATTAATATAAACCTTAAGATGAAATGCCTATGACAAAATTTAAGTCTCCCCATCTTTTGTCTATGAAATAAGTGAAATTAACATAAGAATATTTTGGATGAGCTTGAACTAAGTAGAAAACTTTCAAACCTAGAAAGTAAAATGGGAGCCTTCATTACCTGCTTGAGTCTACCATGTCTGAATAGAAGTAGTTTGGAGAATGACTTTCCCAACAGGTGTTTTGTTTCAAAAACTAATGCAAGCAATTAACCATGAAAACCTACACCTATTAAGCTCTTTTTTCCTCTGCCTCGGCTCCTTTGTCCTCTGTTGTACAGGCTTATGATTAGCAAAGACTACTCTGCAACTCATTCTAAGAACAGAGAAGCAAGAAATGGAAATAAAGACTTCTGTTAGGATTTTTACACTTGGGAACCCAATTTTACCATTTTCTTATTAAAACAGACAGTTTGATAGGATAAGGTCTAAATAAAGATAATGAAGGGTTCATTATAAATTTCTAGAAGTTAGTAAAATAGATGGATAGATTATTTATTCCTTACCTATCAAAAAACTTATTTGTCAAAGGGATCAGATTTTAAAATATTTTTCCAGATAGAGCAAAATGACTCACACACCAATTGAATAATTAATAAAACACACAAAACATCTTAGAAAAGTGGTTTATATTTTAAAACCTATCTGTAAATATGTGATTAAGGCTGCTTTCCAATATCTGAGGTAGGAGGGTAGTTATGTTTTTTATTACTAGTTTTCATAATCCTGGGTAGTTGCATACAAAAGTGTGTACATAGTAACCAAAATAAAATCATGGTGTCAATTGGTAGCTTACTCAGTTTCTGGGCAGGTAATTCAAAAACTAAAAGATGTTTACCTCTACATGGAGGATAGTTGGTCAAATAAAATAAACATCCTTCTTCCAACCAACAGACAGCAAAATCAAGCATTTGTTAGATAGTAATCGAGCTCAGGAGATTTACAACTTCTCTGGTAGAGAACATTGTGCTAGCAGTGGCAGTTTACTTTAGCACCTAAGGCACAGATGTAAAAATTTCAGAGAACAGTGTCACCAAATAAATGCGAGTAGAATCCTTCAGCCTATTAAATAGAGTCAGGTCAGGAATTGAAGTGGTTCTTTCAGAAATGAATAACCACGGTACTGTGGTGCCTGGCCCCCTCATTCATGTGTGTGAATTCATTACATATACATATGTTTAGGAAACCAAGAGAGATAAATTTTTATTTAACATAGCTAATCCCGTATTATACCTCTGCTATTAAATATTCCATCTCCTATAGATTTGTCTAATCTCTCTTTTTTTTAATTTTATTGTTGTTGTATTACATCCATCCCCTTTTTGCTCCCCTCTGTCTCCCTAAGTCTAATCTCTTTAACCTCAGTCTATCTTTCTAAAATTTTCTCCTACTTTTTCTGCACCAATAACAATGGTTATCACTTGCTATGCGTTAAATCATTTGCTAAATGCTTTACATACATTTGTTGTTAGTTATATTTGCACTAAAATATGAAGTAGGTACTAAAACTCCATTCTACAGAAGAGAAGACTAAGTAAGTAATTCATCTCAAATCCCACCAGTTATTCACCGAAACTCCCACCTAGAAGGATCTGACTTCCATGCTCTTTACCACCGCACACTGCGTACTGTGTCCCTCTACCTCTTGCCTCTGTGGATACTGCTCTTGCTCTCTTTGAGATTGGTACGTCTTCCACTGCAGGCTCCCAAAAGTGTATGCTCCTAAAATGTTGAATCAAGTTCAGAAAATAAATCCCTTAAAGTGGGGTAGATTTTTCAACACAAGAAAGTAGAAAAAGCAAAGGTGTATTTAATTATATTGTTTTTTTAAAAAACCTTGTTTATTTCTCTTGCCATTTAAAAGACAAAGAGTAGACTAGAAAAATATTCGCTATATGCCTGGCAAGCATAGGGTAATATCTCTAATGTGCAAAAACAGTGCCTACAAGTCAAAAAGAAAAAGAACAAACCATTAGAAAAGTGGACAAAGGATATAAACAGGCAATTCACAGACAACAATTTCCAAATGGCCAATAAATCTATGATGAACAATTTCAAGTGAATTCAGGGAAGTGAAAATTTAAACAATACTAATGATTACTTTTCATTTGTTAGAGTGGCAAAACCTGAAGAAAAAAATAATAACTTCTAGCACTAAGAATTGGAACTGCTGTTTTTGAAAAATTGTCTGTTGATATTTTTAAAATTTAAATACATATGTATTTTAACCAAGTAATATGGCATTTGGAACTATATCCTAAATGAAATAAAGTGCTGTACATAAGAATGCATGAAGAGAAATGTTTATCATCACAGATGGTGATATTCAGAAAAATCAGAAATAACTATCACTTAGGGAAATGGCTGGGTAAATATAGTACATATGTACTATCAAAATCAGACAAATATTTAAAATAATGAGTTAAATAGAGCTCTAATCTGGAAGGAATAGCAGAAATGCTTGCCCTGATAAAATTCTGTCTCGATTAAAATGGTGTCATATGGCCACTGTTAACAGCAGAAACTTGGGAAACAAATATTTGGTTTTTCCAGTACCTTAAGTAGAGGTAAACAAGGAACAGGGGATTTGGGCATGGGTATTGAATTAGCCAATCGAGTGCCTACACAAGCACTGTTTCATATATTTCTTGGGAACTCTCCAATGCTTTAGCAAAGAGCACCACACAAGGTAAGCACTCTCTACGTTCTTATTGTCAGATTAAGGAAACCTCAAAGCAAAAGGTGAGACACCTGGAGCATACTGACATGGAAGGATATGAGAACATATAGGGAAACTGAGTCTGAAACTCTAGGCTCAGGAGAAACAGAGTGTAAGTTAGGGAGAGTCTGAGTTCAAGTGTCAGGACCCCATGAACTAAAGCCCAGGTGACTGTCACCAGCATTACATGGGGCAGTGGGATGAGCCTGGAGCCCTGCCAGATGGACATGCCTCTCTAGTAAGCTAACAGGCTGCACTCTGGCATGACCTTGGACATGGAGCTGGAGATGGCCAGGAGAAACTTGGGAGCATGCTATTAGGCGCTGAGCCTTTGCTCTTCCAAGAGCTAGAAAGTGACCCCAGCAGCAGTGGGGCCAAGTTTTCTCAGCACTCTCATTCACAAAGTATTACAGGCCTTCAGGTACACACAGTGCAGAAGCTAGGAAATAGCACAAAATTATTGTAAAGATCATAACTTTCAAATAAAATCAAGCAAACTTAACCAGCTTAAGCCTTAAAAACAAGTACGATTTTTATCACTCAACCAAATCCATTTCGCACAAAGCCAGGAAAATGAGCAAATCCATGCAAAATTTCCTGGGATCTCAACATAGCAAGTCTTGTTGAGAGAATCCTTAAAATAAGTCCCCCCTTTTTCCTTCCCCCAAAAGGAAAAGAGCAACATGTAGTTTTTAAAGAAGTATTTCCACTGGAAATCATTTCACTGCCATGGAGGTGGAGAAAAAAATTAATTTAAAACAACTAAGAAAGTGGATCTGGATAAGTTTTTTGGTTTTTTTTTTTTGTTTTTTTCTTAATTTTAGACCTTAAAAACCATGTACTTAATATCATGAACCCGTGTAAGGACGCCATTCAAAATAATGGTTTTATATTCTCTAAATCCTTGGGATTAGTCATTTTGAGGGAGTATCATATATCAGAAAGCTACTTTTACTTTTTCCCATCAGACAAGAATATGGGAAGCAATTATTAAATGGCTGATTCAGCGCCCATGATAAGAACATATGGGAGCCTTAGAACTTGTGGTTCTGTGGCCCTGTTAAACCTGCGGTGTGTACAGGCACATAACCAGCAATTTTTCCCAGTGCCAGTGGTCAGTCATGTTTCAGGCTGTTGGTACCACGTGGTTCTGTGTTTGTTGCTGCTGTTACTGCTGTTTGCTTTCTAAGAACTCCTAGCGGTTCCAGAAATACAGAATTTGATGAGCTGTGAGAAGGAACATATTATAAGGAATACCAAATAATATTTTCTAAAAAATATTAACAATGAATCGTGGTAAATGAATAATACAAATCTTCAGTAAAGATATACCAGATCTCTTTAGAGAGCAAAAAGATATCTTTATATATAAGTCCCAGCATTCCAGTTAACTTGATAACATATCAGTCAATAAGTCAAATTTCAAACATCTTGGCTTCTTTAGTAAAGAAGGTATAGAGATTTCTTTCATCTAAGGCGTTGGTATTGGATATACCTCAGAGTTTCAGTATCTGCGATTGGAAGATCCTTCGCTGAATAGAAGGAGGCAAGAGAGCCCTAAACATTGAACTTGGCCCATGCTGGGCTGTAGGGCCCTGCTGTAGGATGGCAGGTTGAGTACTTGTGTTTACTTGTTATCCTTCACAGAATTCCCTTTAAATGACACTTCAACAAGGTGGAATAAATCCATAATAGTCCTGAGCTGAGTGGACCAGGGATTTTGACATATTTTTTAAAGCCAGAAAGAACTATACTGGATTATATGGCTATAAAATCATTGCTGAGAAAATTGTGGCCCAGAATACACATAAAAATGAGCACACTCTCCCCAGAAAAACCCTCTGCCCATCTGTATTAGTTTCCTAGGGCTACAACAACAAAGCCACAAACTGAGTGGCTTAGAACAGCACAAATACATTTTCTCAGAGTTCTGGAAGCTGGAGGTCTGAAACCAAGGTGTTCATATGGTTGGTTTCCTTTGAAGGTTACAATGAAGAATCTGTTTTCATGCCTCTCTTTTAGCTTCCAATGATAGCCACTGGTCCTTGGTGTCCCTTGCCTTACAGATGCATCACTCCAATCTCTGCCTCTGTTATTACATGGTATTTTTCCTCTGCCTCTGTGTTTTTCTTCTACATGTAAGGGCACCAATCATATTAGATTAAAAGCCCACCCTACTAGTATGACTTCATCTTTGCCTAATTACATCATCAATGACCCTGTTTCCAAATAAGGTCACATTCTGAGGTACTGGAGGGTTAGAACTTTGAGGTGACACAATTTATCCCCTAACATCATCATCCACTCATTTTCTCTAGATCCATTTCCTTTCCTTGCTCCTTCTGTCTCTCAGACTACTGACCTCTACGATCATCATTTTCCAGCCTCCCTTGACAAACTGGCTCCTGGCTAGTTTCGACCAATGAGAGGCACTGACAGAGCCTGGCAGATGAAAGGAAGGAAAAGGCTAGGGTATGTCTCACCCTCTTTCTCCGTCTTAGACAGTGTCTCCAATGGTAACTACATCTCCCCCATGATTCTGACTCCTCCCTGTGGGCTTCACTCCAGCTGGGTGACCCAACTCCGGATTTCCAGCACCCAGGAAGGGAAAACCCTGGCTGCCAAACTAGGAACCTCACTCCTTAACACTCCCTCCAGTTCTGAACTCTGGGGTGCTTCATCATCCTGTTTGCTCTGTCAGCTCTTCCAAGACCTTTGGAAGTAATTTGTCTAATTAAAGTCCCTCCATTGAACTTCCTGGTATGAGTTTTGTTTTGCTGACAAAACCCTTAACTGACACAAGCTTCAAGAAGTGATGCCAAGCTCTGAGTCCACTGGTAGAGAAAAGGAGTGGGTCAGGGGCAGACATCAGGGTAACTATTGAAAAGACCACCAATGGGATAGGTGGGCAGACATCAGTCTTCTCCTCTTCCTTCCCCCAGCAAATGCAGTACAATGGTTAGAAAGAGGGCAAGTAGAAAATAATAGTTGTACATATGCAAAATCCTTCATCTTTCTTAGTGGGCAGCCAATAGATAATACCCAAAGTTGAGAAATTAAGAAATAAAAGATATAAGCATAATTCTCGTGTAATGCTAGTAACCATCAGAAGAATTTTAAAAAATCAATAAATTAAAGTAGTTATCTCTCAAGCTTTAGACTTGAGGTTGAGATGAAGGAGCTTTTTTTTTTTTTTTTTTTTTTTTTTTTTTTTTTTTTTTTTTTTTTTTTAGTCAATAATTTCAAAGATATGACTAGGTCGTTGAATAAGGAGCAAGGGATTTTTTTTTATCAGTCCAATTTCTATTATCTGGTTGGACACAGCAGGGGAAGGTACAAAGTGAAAAAGAGGTGAGTTTAAAAGCAGGCATATGGGGAAAAAAAGCTAATGACATTACTCATTAATTAAATAATCACGTTATATCTACAAGAGGGTGGGAGAAATCTCTCTAGACTGTATTACAGGTTGAGAAAGGCCTCTCTTTTTTAACATGGATATTTTTGAGAATTTTTTTTATCTTAGGAGATGTATGAATATACTAAATCCAGTGTTTTGTTATTTTTTTTTAATTCCCCATTCCCACTCCTGCAGCCCTAAAGCAGGAAGAATAAGAGGCAGAGACTATGCAGGGGACCAGAGCTGATGGGGTTCAAGCCTCCTCTGACCTAAATAGTAAAGCCCAGCATGGCTGCATAATCTAGAAACCTTCTTCTGCAATAGTACAATATGGTTTTTTAAGGGAGACACAAGCTAACTTGCATTTCAATTTCAGGGTTGCCATCTACTTCTGCAATTCGATTCTCTGAAGTTCAGTCTCCATGTCTATCACACACAGAAACCACCCTTAGCACACAGGGTTGTCACAAAAAATAATGAGGTAATATTGGCAAGCAATCTTATAGAATCCTTTGCACATAGGAAAACTGAGCTCAGCAAAATACATCCATTACCGATGAGGAAATAGGTGAAATAAGGCTCTGCATGTTTGTACATGGGCAAAAACGTCACTGAGGAGGATTCTTGGACATTAATTGTCTTTTTCTGAAGCACTGGCTTGCTTATTAACCCTGTGAAACATGTGCACTGACAGTTGTACTGAGTGTTTTAATAGAATGACAACCACAAGGACAATCCCAAGCAGGGCCAGCCTTCTCATACCAGCTTTTTGCTAACCGTATTTTCAGAAGGCAGATTGAGATGAGGCATACCTTATGGAGATGGGTTGGGAAAGATTCAAGACCCTAAGACATAACTCCAGATTCAAGGTGTGCCATTAAGTCTGAGGCTCTCTTGGTCATTGGTGGGCGGTAGGAAGATATTATCCAAACTGCAGCCCAGTAGGGAACCCAACATTCCCTAGACACCTGCCTCCTAATCCCCACATTACCACATCCTTCCTGAATCCAGAGAGACAAAATGGAAGGTGCCCAGGACACAGAGAGTGACTGAGCAAAGAAAAATGGGTAAGAATCTCCTGGTACAGTTTAGTGATTTAACATCAACATTAACAAAATGTTGAAGCGACTGATAATTATAGGTTCAACAGAAGGCTCCCAATTAGCTCTAAAATACTGCTAGATCCAATGAGTCAGGCGTACATCACATTCTCTCTGTAAAATTTCTTCCGCATTGAGAGAATGAGATGCAAGCTTGGCTTAGCGATTGAAGGGGAGGTGACCCTGTCTGCACTGTGTTCTCACTGTGCCTGGCAAAAACAGAGGTAACTCCTAACTTCTGATGGTCCCTGGTGACCTCAGACGTACTCAGTAGCTGCAATCACAGGGTGAGCCGGAAGGAACACCTGGTGGAAACGACAGGACCCAGTGGAGGGGGCTGGCACCAAAGAAGAGAAAAAAATGAGTGGTGCCATTTGATAGCTAGAGATGACCAGATGTGTTCATTACTGTATGTGGGGTACCCTCTATGAATCCCCAGTAACACTTGCAGAGATTTCCACAGGGTCTATACCAGAGTAAACCATGGGAAATTACTGTGATCCCAACCATAGTTTACTCATGGCTGGTGTGGCTTTGGAAAACTCCAGCACTTGAGTAAATTTTACATAAATAGTTTTTCTTTTGATTGCCATCAAGTTACAGCCATGGTTTTGGTTTCTTGTCTGAAACCTGTTATTGTAGCCTATATTCCTCAATAATAACTAAATACAAAGACCTCTGGAAATTTCTACGAGTATACAGACTGTGATCCTAAGGCCAAGGCAGACCTTTGCCAAGACAACATTGAGACAGGAAACCATCCTCTCTCATTCCAGTGTCTGCTATCTCAGAGGACTCGTAAAAAAAACTTGTCTTTCCTGATAAGGTAATATCATCTGATTTGTGTATTAGTCAGGTTAGGATAAGCTTTGCTACAATAACAGTACAACCCAGAAAACTCAATGGATTATCACAATGAAAGCTTATTTCTTGGATCACATAAGGCCTGCTACAGATTAGATGACCTGCCTACATTTTGAATATATGCCAAGTGAACATGACCTCTATGGTCATCATAGGAGGAAAAAGATAACTAGGGAATCTTGTAGGATAATTTTAGGTGCCAGGCCTAGAAATGGCCTAGATTCCCTCTGTCTATCATCCTGTTGGCCCAAGTTATTCTATGCTCCTCGCCCCTGAAAGCTGAAAAATGTAGAGGAGAACCTGACCATGGTGAACACTCAGAACCTTGCTACATCTTTTCTTTAAACTATGTATTTCTCTTATTAGTAACCTTATTTAATTAAATTGCTATTATTAAATATATGTATTTGTGTCTTTTTCACAAACTGGATTAGTCAAGAAAGGAGAAATTCATCAAATCATCACTTTGCACACAATTATACAATGCATCAATGGACATTAAAAAGCATAAATTAAAAAAGAAGTGTGTTAATCAATCTTTAAAAAAATTTATAAACCAGGACCAAACATCTCTTCTGCTGAGCCATCTCAGTGTGACTTATCTAGTTATGAGTTAAATGCTTGCTGTATATTTATCACAGAGAAAGACAGAGCAGCCTTTATGTTCTCAGCAACAGCTCAGAAAGCTGCCAACATTAGAAGCCATTTGTTTTACTGAGAAGAGGGATTGTTGGCTGGAACACAAGGGCTCCCCATTACTCTTTCTGGAAAAAGCAGTGGGAACTGCAACTTTTTTCTGGACAGCTACCAGCATCTATCAGGAGAAACACACGTTTAGCATCTCTTTCTGAAGGGTAGCACTTAGAATCCTAATAGCCCTCCCTGGCCTCCACTGGTAATGGCCAAGGGTCTCAAATCCCAAGCTCTTCTATGTTTAATGGAAGCACTCAAGCAAATCAGCTCTTTAGGGTAAAAACAACCAACTGGCCTGACCTGGAATTCTAAATGAAACTGAAGTCTGTTGGTGCTGAGCTCAGTAGCAAGAGCCAAGGTTACTCTGGTAGAATTAAATCTGACTTCTGACAGAGATTCATTCCATGACCAGAAGTAGAAGAGTTCACATCTCAGTATTTGAGTTAACTCAAGTTCAAACTCGAGGCGCTTGGGCAAAGAGGTTTCTTTGAAGGATAAATCTGGAGGTCAGGATGACAGAGAAATAAACACCGTCTTCTGTTTCTCCAAGTTGATTTTGAAAAAGCCCCATCTTGACAATTCACCACTGATCTTAATTTTCCGTGCCGCTTCCGTTGGGTTCTGGACACTATCTGCCTCCTCCTGATTCACAGGAAAAACAGAGAGACTTGAGTGAGAAATCTCTCAATGCTCTGTCCACACCACCCACAAGATGTTTTAGCTGAATACTTTCCACTTCCTGTCCTATTTGTCCCTCCACCCACCCCCACCTGACTTCCACCTCCACCACATCACTGAAACTGCCCTAGCTAACGCGATTGCCAACACCCTCATCTAAAGAACACTTGTGAGTCCTTATCTCATTTGAGTTTTCCTAAGCATTGGGTACTGTTGCTGGCCATCCCTTACTTGCTACTCTGCTAGTTGTTGGTTCCTGATTTCTGGTTCTGCTGCTCCCTGGCAAGTCTCCTTTATGCCATCCTCTTACATGTCATGTTCCCCAGGTACCACCCTTAGCTCTCTCCTGATTCACTCATTAAGACTTTCTTGAATAAGTAAACGCTTAGTGGAAATACCAAAGCAAATCATCTGCTCAGATTAAAAGGGGTCACAGAGTTGGAACAGAAAAAAAGAGGATGGCGTCACATTCATCCCACCCTTAAAGACCTATGCTGTGGAACACACCTAACTGCCCACGATCTGCTCAGGCACCCAGGCTGAAAAAATAAGTCAGTTAGGGCTTTTCTCTCACCCTTACAGCCCAAAATCCCCACATACAGTCAAATCTATCTTTAACAAATCTTGTGCATCTACTCCCTCTCCTACAGGGTCACTGGTGGAGAGCCAGCTTTCATCATCAAACTGGATTGTGAGCAGTAAATCTCCATTATTTACCTGGATTCCAGCCTCATTCTCCTCCAGTCATCCTTGTGAAATGCTTCCACAATTTTTTTGAGAAATTCAACTTGATGGCATCATTCTCCATTCAAATCCCTTCAGAAGTTCCCCATCAGCTCCTCACAAGGCCTTTCATGAGCTGACCCTTGCCTGCATCTCCTACCCATCTCCTATAAATCTCCTGCCCAAATGTTGGGTCCAAAATTAACAAATCACCTTCAAGTTTCCTTTGATGGTCACACACTATCACACATTCTGAACAATAGCCTTAAGCAATCCTTTCTAGTCTCGTGACTCGTTCTCTGCTCTGTATACAGTTAACTTTACGTACCATGGGCCTTGAACATAAAAGTACACAGACTTAAGTGCCCAAAACGCATCTCAAACTTAACATGGGCAAAACAGAATTTCACGGAAAACCTGCTTTATCCCAGTCTTCTTCGTCTGCATTACTCATAGGCCAAAAACTTAGGAGGCAAACATGACTCCTCTCTCTTCCCAACATGTCCCAATTATCTGTCAACTTCATACACAAATATATCCCAAATTCTGACATCAAGTCCCAACTTAAATATGACCTTTTTGTAAAGACCTTTCTCGATCGCCATGCTTAAAGTTGCTGCCATCGCATTACCCTGGGTGTTTGTTGTTGTTGTTTTTATTTGTATTTTTACAAGTTTGAAAGGAATTTCTGTTTACACTCATTCAATCCAAAATCAAATACCTTAATGTAGTACACTAAATACAAGCTGAAAAGCTGAAAAGTTGTCACCCTCCTAACATCACCTTCTATTTTTATTATGGTTCTTATCACTGTCCGACTTCCTCATTAGCTGATGCTTTTTAAATAACCCTCTCCTTTCATGGAAATATACAATCTACAAGAACAAGAACTTACTTACTGCTATACCCAGTGGCGGTGTTCAAATTGGTTAACAACAGACACAGCGTAAACACCAACTCATCAGAACAGATGTTGATCTCTAGGCCCTTATTCTGCCTTAATCGTAAGTAGTGGCTAATGTCAGCTTTCCTGGTCCTACTCCAGCATCTCAGCAAAGCCTTGCTTTAAAGAATTGAAATAATTGGTGGCTTTGAACATATGGCTGAGTGAATCAATAAATGTGTCTTGATTAATGTCATTGTTGAGGCATGAGCACAGTCTACAATACTAAAGGACTTCGTGGGCAGCCACCACGTGTGCAGGCCTGATTCTCAGCCCTTGGGAGCCCCGTGGTTTTCTCTCACTGGTTCGTTCCCTTCAGGGATGGCTACTGCTGCTTTTCAATGTCACCTGGACCAGCAGCGCTGGTGTTTGAATAGAACCTGTTTGCTTCAAAAGGCCCTGACATCCGCCAGTGTTGACTCCCTTAACAAACTCTATAGGGACAGTATATAGAGAAGGGAGAAAGCTGATTTCAGAAGTTCCAGCAATATTACGTACAGGTTGTGCTGCTCCCTCTGTAAAGCGGACACATGATAACAGCCTTCTTCCCAGGCTAGCTAAAGCACTGAACAAGATAGTACACATCAAAATATCAAGCAAGTTATACCTCTAAGCATCCGGGGTCAATAAACATTAGCTTCATTTGCTCACCCCTTTCCCTTTAGAGTTTTTATGATCAAATGAGATAATGCACCTACAAATGCTCTGAAAACTAGATGCCTTATCCAGATTATTGATATAACATCAATAATAAATTATCCTTTTTTTAAGAGTTACCTTTTTTATTTTTCCCAGTTTTGTTGAGATACAATTGCTACATGGCGTGGTATTAGTTTAAGATACACAATATAATAATTTAATATACATATATAGTTTGAACTGAGCATCACGATAAGTTAACAAACAGCACCTCACATAGTTACAAGTTTCCTTTAAGATTTACTCTCTTAGCAACTTTCAAATAGACAGTACAGTGTTATTTACAATAGTCATCATGCTGTACGTTACATCCCCAGGACTTAATTTATCTTGTAACTGAAAGTTTGTACCTTTTAACCACCTTCTCCCATTTCTCCCTGCTGCTGGCAGCTATCAACCTCTTCTCAGTGTCTATGAGTTTGTTGGTTTAGGTTCCACATATAAGTGAGATCATATAGCATTTGTCTTTCTCTACCTGACTTATTTCACTCAGCATAATGCCCTGCAGGTCAGTCCATCCATGTTGCACAAATGGCAGAATTTTCTAACAAATGATCCTTCAGTAGAGAAGTCAGGTGGCTTTCCAGGAAGCTCAAAGGAACCGGAAAGGACGCTGAGCCTTGTGGTGACAAAGCCAGTTCTCCCGGAAGGAGGCCGAGGCTGCGTTCAGCTGAGCAGCTCCCCCTGCAAACAGCATCACTCCAGGGAGCTCTGCTGCTCCGTCGTCATGCGAAGCTGCTCCACACCAAGAACTAAGCCTGCCAGCTACCCACCGAGAAAGGAGGCTTTCAGCTGGGCCCAGGCCTTTCCCTAACAGCAAGAGCAGAAATGGGGATTTTCCCCTTTGTCTCTCCTCTCACCCAAATATCTACCTAACCCAAACCACTCTACCTGAAAACAGAGCTCATCAGGGCTCTCCCCTCTGCTGACAGAGCCTGTGGTTTCTGCCTCACCTTTCAACTCAGCCAGGCTTCTCTTAGCTACTAAAATCCTGTCTCCTTCTGCCCTAACACTAGGACCCCCTCGCACCATGACTCGGATTTTGCACTGCACAGCCCTACAGGGTCACGTGTACATCGTGGTCACGTGGCAGTACAAGGCAGTCCCGACCAATCCATACCCACCTGCAATTGTACCCTCCCACCAAGAGCCCCAACCAGTATCTTTTTTAGCAAGTTACCCCCTTACCAGTATCTATATTAGCAAGTTATCCACTTACAGCAGCCAATTTGTGATGTGGCTCTAGAATTTTCTCACCAATGATCTCTATAGAATAGCTTCTTCCCACTTTAGCTATTCTTATGAGCTAGGTGCTAAACTTTTAAACTCATTATTTAACCTGGCTGGTGGCTCAGTGGATAGGTGCCGGCCTGCGACCCCAAAGGTCGCTGGTTCAATTCCCAGCCAGGGCACAGAACCAGGTTGCAAACCAGGTCTCCAGCCAGGTCCATAGCTGGAGGCACGTGAAAGGCAACCATACACTGATAGCTCTCTCTCTCTCTGCCTCCCTCCCTTCCCCTCTTTCTGGAAATAATAAAATTAAAAAAAAATTTAAACTCATTATTTAAGTCCGTATGCTCTCTAAATCCCTGGTCACAAGGCTCTGGTTATCTGTTTGGCCACACTTTCTTAGGGAACAGGGTAAGAGTGGGCTGCAGAATCAGTGTCTTCATTCAAGATCTATCTGCCTCTTAACAGCCATGTGGCCTTGAGCAAGTCACCTAATTTCTCAGAGTCTCAGTTTCCTCATAGATAAAACTTATTGATGATGATGATGATGATGATGATGATGCTTATTACCCCACAGAGTTTTTATAAGAAAGAGTTAAGAAAATGCCTAGCAGGTGCTCAGCACAGTGCCCAACACATGCATAGTAGTGGAGAATAAATGTTAATTTTGGTTTGGTATTATTGTTTCGCCCAGGAGAGAGCAAACTAAGGTCCAAGTGCCAACTCCAGCATTTGCATATTGCCTGTGCGTGCTTTCCCTGCAACAGCAGAACTGAGTAGCTGCAACAAAGACAATGTGGTTGTACAGCCTATAAGGTTGTTACCTGGTCTTTACAGCAAAGCCTGTCCACCTTTGCTCCAGCCCACAGCACCCCATCCCACCCCATGGTGAGATCAGCATCACAGCTGCTGGTAGCAGAGACTGTTCCTGGTCTCCCAATACCCACTTCTCCTTCTTCTATCGCAACAGAACCCTCCCATTTTCAGCCTGCACAGGATTGCCTGGACTGTCAACCGCATTTTCCAGGCTCGGTTGATACTAGATGTAGTTGTGACTGAGTCTTAGCCAGGGGGATTTACTCTGAAACACTTTATGCAATTTCTGGGAAGAATCCTTCAAAGGCTTCCTTTTCCTCTTTCCCAATGCCTAGAATGTAAATGTGGAGTCCCAAGCTGGAGCAAGAACAACAGTCTTAGACCACAGTGTGACCTTGAGAATGGAGGCCACTCAAGGCAGAGCTGGAAGACAAAAGGAACTGGAGTCCTTGTTGCTGCAGCCTTGCACACTAATCTGGTATACATTGTCAGCTATTGAAGAGTTTCTGTGCTGGGTGACAAACCTAATCTTCGCATATTCTAGTCGTTCCCATTTAGAAGAATAGAAACCTCATCGTTAGCTTTCCATGGCTCTTATTTTGTACACTCCCTAAAAGACTCTGTAGTAAATTTTGTACTTGAATAAATTGGTTCTTGGCCACACAGAACACTTATTCTTGCAGAATGCCAAAAGAACATTGCATGTGTTTAATATTTATTCAGGAAAAAAGAGTAATGCTCATTCAGGGGGAAAAAGATTTATTAAAATGCTTATTTAGGAAAAAAAGATTAATTGAAATCAAGGTTTAAAAGAAGATTTTGAAAGAAAAAAAGAGTGGCATTAAGCCTGAAAAAGCATCCAAGTCTTGTGTGTACACTCATTCAAGTCAGGTCTGTGGTCCTTGCGGCAAAAGAGGCTAAACCAGGGCCGCACTCCCACTCCCCAGAAGGAACTGCCCCTCAGAAACAAGCTGCCACGTGGCAGGGGTGGGGAGACATCACTTCCATTTTCTACAGATGAGGAAACTAAGGCTCAGAGAAGCGAGCTCCTCCAGGATCACGAGGCCGGTCGAGGTCTGAACCCCGCCTGGAGGGTTGCTATTTCAGCCTCCACACTCCCTGGAGCAGGGAGGACTAGACACGAGCCTGCTTCTCCACAGCAAGCTGACCGAGATCACATGGAAGGCAGGAAGCAGGCAATGTTCCTGGAAAAAGGATCTTCTCTGATCTTGTGTCCTAAGTCGGTAGAGAGGCCTGGGAAATGTGCACTAATGAGTAGAGAAGGGAAACCTAGTACTTTTTAAAAGTGTCATTAAAATCCCTGACAGCGAAAAAAGAAAAGGAGAGAGAGAGAGAGAGAGACTGCTAGTGTACTGCCAGCAGAAACCAGATTTAGAAAAGAAAGAGCTGTGTCCAGGAAACTCACGAACTTTCTTTTCTTGTCACTTGCTCAGTTACTAGTTACAATAGTCTCTGGGGGAGTGTTGGGGCTGCAGCAGCCGCAGACAGAGGTATGAGGCCCACAGGACCCTTCCCAGAACCCAAACCATTGAGACCCAGAAGCTTCACAGTTAGAAAATATATTTTAGATGAGGCAGGGCCACTTTTTGCCATCCATAGTTTAGAAGATTTTTTTTTTTTAACATTAACTATGTTTTTCAAAGGTTTTCATGTTCTCCTATTGTGTGTGTGTATGTGTGTATGTGTGTGTGTTCCATTTACCCACTAATAGCTATTGAACACATACTATATGCCAGGAACCAGGCCAGGTAGATACAAATGCAATGCCATACTTTATACCTAACAACTCTGTGTGTTATTATCCTATTTTACAGGTTAAAAAAAAAAAAAAAAAACTGAGGTCACCACTAAGATTAGCCTGGATGACACAGCTAGTGAAGTGGCCTCGCTGTTCACTTAGAGCTCACTCTTTTCACCTCTATTCTTCTTCTTCTTCTTTTTTAATGGGGAACTAGAAAAGGCTTCTGGGTCCACCTAAGGGAAGGAGAACCTTTTTAAGGTTATGTGCTATTTCTGTTACCTTTATTTTCAATCCGTGACCTGATTCACTCCTGCATAGTAGGTGCTCATGTGTTATCTAAGAAACAACTCACCTTTGTTTCAAAGAAACCCATCCACCCCACCCCAGGCTCCCAATTTTTCTGTTACTTTTGATAGTTTCCCAATGTATTTATAATAGACCTGAGGGCCCAGGACACCTTTACTGTAACCTATACACCAGCAGTGATCAATATTTAAAAATCTTGGGACCGTTTACAGTCTGAAAATGTTTTGACTTTTGTTTGTGCAGGTCCTATCTACTGATACTTGCCATTGTGGACTTTAAAGCCAAGAAATGGTTAAACAGCTGATTAATTCATTTAAATAATAATAACTCTATTGTGCATTTATATAAATAGCATTTTCACAAAGCATAACCATGATTTTAAAGAATTAGGGAGAGATGTACATTTTTACAAATCTCTTTCGTGACTGTCCAGGGGCCCGTATGTTCCTCTATATTCAACCTGTTGTGAAATGATATGTTGTTTGGTTGAAATACGTAAAGAAAAGCCAGCTCTATACAGATACATAGTTAGAAAAAGGAGGAATATTTTAACTCCTCTTCAGATGACTGGGTTTGCTCTTTGATATTATACCAAAACTCAACAAGTGGTAGTTTAAAAAATAATAATAAAAAAGGATTGCTGCAAATAGAATCTGAATCCATTATTAATGAACTTTTCCCACTCTATTAGTTTAAACTCCATCAGATTAGATTTCACTATGAACCCACGCATAATTCTATAGCATCATACACTGGTCATTTGGAAACTCACTGAATCCTTCAGATCTTCCAGATGTTGGCACATTTTATTATACAGTATCCCCCAAGATTACATTTGTTAAAATCACAACAAATCTCACGAGAAAACTACTGGAGTGTGGGCAGCTGTCCAGAACACAGTGAAAGATATAAGCTTTTTAAACGTTTAACTTTCCCTTGAAAGCTTGAATTTTATCATTGGCAACAATTACTATCGGTTACTTTCCTTGAAATGAGAGCTCACTTAGTTCATTTTCAAGAAACCATCTGCCATATATCTAAGTCCGAACAACCACTAGTTTGCCTGTCAGTCATTCTTTCAAGTAAAAACGGTGTTGGTGAAAAAAGCAGCCGTTAAGCTCATGACTCAAGCAAGGAACTTTGCTCGGGGCGCTGTGGCCAGAACCACCAGTGACGCGCCTTGGGCGCTTTCCTTGGAAAAAACGTCGCGTAATGGAGGATGAAGGCTAATGAAATCAATATTCTTTACTGCTGCCTGGGGACATCCTTACGTGAAACTAGTATATTTTACCAGCAAGTACGTGACAATGAAGAGCACAATCACCACTCGTCCAGTTTGGTGCCACTGCCCGATCAAGCCACCCGAGGTCTTAACGGCCATTGTTATTGCGTCATCAGCACACAAGTCCACCCAATGAAAAAGGTGAATAACCTCTCAGTTTCTAAAAATAGTGTTGACCTCGTGAATCTCCCTTAAAGGGCCCGCAGGTCACCCTGGGAGAGCCAGGCTACAGCAAGCCCAGGAGAGCCCTCAGAGATCAGACTGTCTGTCCCACCCACGGTGAATGAATACGTACACTCTCTAATTGAAGCCTTTAAATTACTGAGGGAACGTTTATTTATTCCAGGGAGGAGGCAGTAAAAAAATAAATAAGTAAAAGTTCCTTCTACAGTGTAAATAGAGTAAGTTAGTTCTGCAAAGTAGTCTAGAAGGAAAACAATGATCTGAGTCCAGGTCTGACATTTAGAAACGCCGGTATTTTAATCCTGATTTCCATTCCCATTACCAGATTTGGGGAGAGTTAATCAGCTCTCTTGACCACACGAATGTATGTAACAGTTATTCCCTTTGCAAATAGGGAACTCACAGATGATTAGAAGTGTTACTCATACATACTTGTCTTGCTATAATGCCTGGCCACAGGCTGCAGTGTGCAGTGCAACTCTCTCTCTCTCTCTCTCTCTCTCTCTCTCTCTCTTTCACACACACATCTCAGGTTCTGTACAGTTAGAAGAAGCTATTTTACTGGAATCATTTTTCCTAAATAATCTATATCACACCTGTTAGGAATTACTAATTAACAAGTAAAGTTAAGAAGATCAAAAGTACTATACTATCCATCTTGCTGTTAGATTGTGATGACTACCCCTTCTATTCATTACTTTCTGCAACAGTCTCCTTTTCCGAACCCAGATCAAGTCTAATAAGAAATATATATAATTTTCCTTTTGCTGAAAACTCAAAAAGCTGTCTCACTAATATCAAAAGGAATATTTCATCACAAGAAGTTTTCGGATAAGGGCACAGGGCTTCAACCACACTGCTTCGTACAAACAACAGAGCCTGTTCTGTGTTTCTGCTGCGAGGTTGGGTTCTCAGAGCCTTCTATCCTATCTCTGAGGAAAACACCCCCGATGATCTTTTCCTGCACTTCCTTTATTTTAGTTTACAGGGTCAGGCAGTGAAAGAGCAGTTACAACAACTGATTTCTCAAGACTTACCCGGCTCTCACACATGATGGTTCATTCTAGGGCCCCCTTGTTTCCAAATTGGAGCCTGTGGTTCCTGCCTGGCCATTTCATCAAGTCAGGTCCAGAGGTTCTGCTTCATCCCAGGCCATTGAAACGGACCTTCAATTTGTCATGCAAGCTCGGATGCTTAGGAGTGACAATTTTCTTAACTCCTAGCTGCATTACGCAGGTGTTCTGTGGCCTGCGTGAGGAAAGGCTTGGTGAGGAGCTGCCTGACCCTGTAGCTTCAGAGCACCTCTGATGTTGTTTCAGCTGCTCCTGTTTCTTTTTAAATGGTTAGCTGTGTGATTATTTGAGAACTTGATTTAGTGATGTTTTGGATGAATGCTTTCCATCTTCCGGACACTTTGTTCAGTTTCTTAGACACCATGCTTTATATGCATCCATAGCACAGACTGAATGCAAATATTCTTTCGACCTGGCTGAGACGGCACATCTCTCCCTTCAGGAAAAGAGAAAAGGAAAAAAAAAAATAGCTGTAGGGACTGTCATAAATAATTTTACTTAAGTGAATGCTGAAATTAGGCACCACATTGCCTGGCTCCGAGTCACCAATTTGCAGCCAGATATGTCGAGTACCCACTGGCCAAAGCCTCGCCTTTTCAGAAATGGAAAGCAGGAAAAACAATACGATCCTCTTTTAAAGTGGCATGTTGGGCCCATCCCCAAAGTTAAATATACCTAGACAGGTCTCAGAGCAGTAACTACAGCTGACCTTGGAAGAAAATGATGTTCACGGCAGCCCCTGAGGTGGGAAAGGTAATACTGAATGAGATGTAATCGTGTGGCGCTGGCACACACTTGGAACAGTACAAGGAGCTAATTACATATAAGTATTATCTTACAGTAGCGTGACCTGGTCATTCTGGAAGATAACCAAGGCTCCCCAGTCTTTTTTTTTTTTTGGAAGAGATACTCTATTTTTAGCAAAAATGTATGAACATTGCTCTCTGAACCTCTAAAAAATCCTTCCTAGATCAAGTCAAACTGCATGTTTTTTCCCCCCATAAATCTTCCTATCCATCCCTCCCAAGGTGACTGCTTGTCAGTGGTTCTTGGGCTGAACCCTGAAATGCTGGATCCTGCTTTCCTTTTGTTCCTGGTAATCCTTGGTCTAGTGTAACTTGTGGCACCACTTACTGTGGTTCCCACTCAGATTACATGAAAGAAACACTCATCCTGCTGGAGCCCGGTGCCCATCCAGGGAAGCCTGCCAGCCTGCAGTGCCACAAGGGGTGAGGGAGAGCACACATGTCTCAAACAAAAGAGCAACAGGAAGAAACTAGTCCGAAAATGGCAGGGTGTGAGGGTTCTTTGCTGTGCTTTTAAAATCATGGGCAGGTTGATACACAGATTAACACTGCCCTACATACCTTTATGTGGGAGTGAAGCAGACTCTTGAAAAATAAAGGGAGCGCTGACAAAAGAATTAAGGTATTTTCTCCTACATACACATTTTTTTTCAATGTCAGTGTAATTGATAGCATATGATGCTCTTTGGCTATTTTTCAATTCTTTGTAGATCCAGGAGGTTGGGGTTAATTAGTCTCTTTCTGGAATTTGAGTTTTAATCAGGAGTTTATAATTCCTATTCATACTTTTTTCAAAGCTAGTATTTTCAGCTCAAATATATTTCTAATCTTTATATGCTATGTATAAACAGAACAAGCACAGGAGGGCACTGACCTTGCTTTCAGGAGTATACATACTAAGCAGTGGAAATGGAAAATTTGTATTGTAATTACTTGTAAAATTATTTGTGAAAGTGCACCATGGGGACACGAATCTTTTGACAAGTCAAAAATACCAACTTGTACACAAGAAATACTATCTTGTAGGTCTGCAAAAATCCATCTGTGTTTTAAAGCTTTACTGTAACAAAATCCAGTGTGTACATCAGAAAACTGGGAGAGAAAAGAATGTTGATCAATTAATGAAAAGAAAAAGTAGACCTCGGTGTGTTAGGGAAACTTTCCAGAGTTTGCCAGGTTCCAAATGTAATCTCTAAAGTCTTTTTTGACATGACCCAGAGGATACCAGGCACAGTCAGAAACAAGGCAAATGTCTTCCTGAGGTTGGCAGCAGGCTCAGAGCCCTGCTGCAAGGGACCTAGGGGCCTCCCTGTGGGCTTCTCTCCTTCTGTGAATCAATCAGCTTGTTAATGGGAATTTTATTTGTCCCACAGCTGATGACAAGGCACACAATTTTTAAACTGGAAGGGGCTTACTCATCCCCTCCTCCCCCCATAAAGTGCATTAAGTATGAAGGTCACCATGCAGTCAGCAAAAAGCAGGACCCACTCCTAGATGAAACCTGTGAATGAAAAGGTGCGCTTTGGTGTAAGGTAGTCCTATTGCTTAGGAATTGCAAGGAAATAGACTGTAGCATTTCAAGTATTTCAAAAACAAGCAGAATTTGAGAAGCAGAATATTAACAGTGAAGAATCCAAGATCAAAGCATGAGGGTTCAAGGAGGGTAAGCAAGGAAAATAAGCAGGCACTCAGCCTAGGATGGCCGCAGAAGTGAAAAGAACTTGAGGTCTTTCTTCTCTGTTAGCTCTAAAGCCCAAACTAGAGTTCAAGTTGACAAAGTACAAAAGCAGTTGATCAAAGCACAAAAGAGCAGCCACCAGGAAATGTCAAGGTTCTAATTAAATCAGGCTTAGAGGCAACAGCAAGATGAGGGGATCTTGGGCACTAGCCATCTGAGGTTGAGACTATTGTTTGCTACAGCATGGGGTCCTGGCTTTGGAGCCTGTGACATGCCTGCCCTTTCCTCAGGAACACAGGAAATACTTCTAGTGAAGGCCTGGATGTGGGCTGACAGTGAAGCAAAAAGCGCAGAATATGAAGGGAAGTGTGAGGACTCACATGCTTTCATTCCTCAGTGACTCCAAAGAATGTGGTCCTTTTAGTCCCCAGGGGTGTGTGTGTGTGTGTGTGTGTGTGTGTGTGTCCATGCCTAAGCACTGTAACTGACATTCCTGATGTTTTTCAGTCCCTACATGTATGTTCAGTTCCCACTGCCTCAGATCTCTGCTCTGTGATGCACTTAGGATAATTCACCCCTTTTGAAACATATAACATTAGCTTCCTTTCCCAGGTAAAAATGGTTCTGTCTTAATGTTGTCTTAGTGGAAACCGCAGAGAAATATGGACACAGGAGATCTTCAAATTCAACCACAGAGCAGTGTCTTCTCACGTAATACTATTTTTGTAAGAGAGTAAATATAACAGCAAATATAAGGCATTTACCCCAGTGTGATCAGTGTCAGTTATTGTGTTCAATTAGTCCATTGGTTAGAAAATCAAAAAGCCAACTTGACAATGCTAGGCATACCCGAACCCAATTATATAAAATGTGCAAGTCAACAAGGTAATTAGAACTCACACAGGTGTGAGGGGTGAGTAAGTGAATGAATTGAATGGGGGTATTTACTAATTTTTTTAAAGAGTTCTTTGGGTTAGAGAGATTTATTTCAAAATCTCCGTGGAGGACAATAAATTTAACAGAAATTATTTAGCACTCCCTTCCCACACAAAACGAAAACAAAACAGTGTGTACATAGTTTCTTCAGGAACACATATTATAGGAAGCAAGGCTCACCTACCTCTGATAAGCAGCATATAAAATTACATTTAGAAAGGGCTCTTTTTCATTGCCATGTTCTCTGAATTACAAAAATTAGAAAAGGTACACAAATGCTTTAATCTTTTGCTATACATGGCTAAGTATTTTGTCCAGGGTCAGATTCTTAAAATAATACTCCTTTCTTTACTCCAGTAAACTTGGATCATCCTAACTACAAATTTTATAATCTACCTTGTACTGAACATAAGAAAAGTGAGTAAAGCTTGCTTGTGAAAAAACTGGCTCCTTGATGTCCCAGCCGTAGACTAACAGGAGAGACAAAAAACTTGATATGGGCTCAAAGAGAAAGAGAGTCATGTTACCACCAACCAGCAGACAAGGCAAATTCTCATGATGCCAGGCCACTGCCTGAGGGGTGGAGGAAAGAGGAGGCACTTCAGGGCATTCCTTCAAGGGACTGGTTTCCTGTGTGATGTCACACGTCACTGGGGGTTAGGCCAGGTTGCTACTTGCCCTCCACTTCCATAAAATTACAACTGCCCCCGGAGCATGTCACCAGTGCAGAGTCTTCTTGGACCCTGGGGATGATATGGGCCAGATGGACCATTCTTCCTAAAAGTCAGGAAGAACTGCTAACGTGCTGAAGTGCACTGGATGAAATTACATGATTTTTTTTTCATGTAAAATTTACTTTAAAGTAGTCTATGAGGATCAAAGGCGTGTCTTGATCATTGTTATTACCGGGTGATGAGTACATAGAAGATCATCATACTAGGGTCTTTACTTTTCGCGTAGTTGAAAATCTTCATAATAAAATGTTACGGTTTTTTGTTTTTTTTTTTAATCCGCTACATAGTTGAGGCAGGAAGTAGGCACCGCCGTGGAAGGAGAACAAATAGAATGTTCACACTAACCTCATTTCTCAGGACAAGAAAAAGCAACTTGTTATTGGGTAAAATATCCCAACCATTAGCACTGCCCTATCTGATCAACACTGTGGCGAAGCCATTAAGTAAGCCCAGCACCAATTCAGATAAAACAGCTGCAAAAATAGAGGCTGCTCCAACCCTGAAACCTAAGGAAAATAATAATTTAACATTTTGTCTAAAAATCTCTGAAATGAATCCATTTCCCCCGCGTTTACAATAACAGCTTTTCGCTTGAATTATGCATCGCTGTGACTATTTGAATTACAAATGTATGAATTATTCATTATCTGCTATGTGACTGTGTATTTTGGTCCCATGTGTTGAAAGCCAGGACGAAGCTTGCCTGGGACCTGGCTGGCAAGGGGAGGTGGCATCTGGGGACCTTAGGCAGGTTGCCCTTCAGAACCCTCCACCACCGCGGTGAAAGAATGGAAGGGCACATTATACTGTACGAAGTTGTCAACTCTGACCTCCTTGTCCCCACTGTCTCCTGGCTCCCCAGCCTGTAACAGCTGCTACCCACTGGCACCACCTACATTTTAAACCAGCTGGAGTCAGAGTTCTACGTGATAAGCCTGTTATATTTGCAGAGTAAGCAGGAACACCTAATGGCCTGGCCCCCGAAGGATTCTGGGACAGCCTCCGACAGGCTATACAGCAGAGTGCACTGGCAAGGCAGAGAAAAGCATAATTAAAAGAGCCTTTGTCTAAGCTCCCTCTAAATCAACCTTTTAAATGTGCTCCGTTTAAGAGTCCCAAAATGCCAATTCAATCACACTGGCCTCTAAGAACCACAAAATCCCCCAAATAGCTCTGGCCAATTAGTCAAGCAAGAGGGGGGATGTGTGCATATATATGCATGTGTGTGTGTGTGTGTATGTGCGGGGATGTGTTCAGAGAATCAACACAGATGCTAAACGGCCCCCTGGAGAGAGGGGAGAATGACCCCCAACAATACAATACAGGGAGAAAGGTGAGCACTTAGGAGACCTTTAAAGGAGCAAAACGAAAACTCAATATTCTTCACGTAATTCTCAAAGCCAGCCAGCCAGCCAGCTGTCTAACACCAGTGAGCTCGCGCTGTGAAGGATGAGGCAGGGGAGCAGGGAGAGACAGATAAAAAAGGAAAACATGAGACGTGCCAAAACCAAGAGGGAAGAAAAAAAAAAAAACATGCGGTGTCGGAACCCAAGCAGAAGAGCAAGAATGAAATTTTCAACCATGCAAAGTAAAACCCGGAGCGGGTCCTGTGCTTTCACTAACAAAGAAAACATGTGCCTTGCACAGACAGCCCAGCAAACCTAAATATATACGGATGTGTTTTAAGCGGAGGGTGGTGGCCACAGTGGGCAGTGTTCGCCACCACCCTGGCGCGCAGTTTTTCCTCCTGAGACCAGCGGACCCACCCTGCGCGGCAGGAGGTGGGCCATCGGTACACAGAGGTGCTGTTGGGTTGCTGGGGCCGCTGGGAGCCGCAGAGCACTGCATGGGCTTCATTCCATGAGGGAAACTGGAGCCTGTACAGAGTCAGCGAGGCACCGAAAGGAGGCCTGGCAGTGGCGGCTGCCCAGAGCAGGGTTTAGGACCTAGTGGGTGCTGCGGACAATCAGACTTGCCATCTCCTGCAAGCCAGGAGACAGCTCACAAAGACACTCGTCCGAGCCCTGGCAAGTTCTTCTGATCTTCGGTTTCTTGTTTGCATTGCTGGGGGTCTAAAATATCATCTTTGACTTCAGCGCTGTCCTTGTAGGTTAAGTTTTCAAACCAATGAACGGAGTGCCTGTAGATTGGTTTATTTGCTCTTTTAGCGGGCATGTTATTATTTGGGCCCAAGTTTTAACTTTCCCTAATTCTAATTGCAGTTGCTCAGGACATTGGCTCATTTCAGGTTCTGGAAATATATTTGAACACCTCTCCCACAAGTGGGTGAGAAGTTAGAATAACAGAAAGGCTTGGCTCCAAGTTCCATCAAATGTCAAAAAGCCCATGTTTGGCTGCCTGAAGTTTTGTACGATGAAATCCCAGCTTTTTTCTCTGCTCTTCTAAGCTGAACGCACCCTGGAAGAAACTGATGAAATTATAACAAATCGAGAGGCTTTGGAGTATTTATTGCAATATCCTATTTATAAGGAGTATTTGTTATCATATGCTATTGATAAGCAACAATGCACAGCCCTTTGGTTTCTTTATGCATGAACATTCACGATCACCCGCTAATTCATCTACTTTTGTATTTAATACATTGAGGCTCTCCCATCTGCTAGGCATGACAAAGAGATGAACCCTTCCCCAATGATGACCTTCCCTCCTCTCATCTTAAAAGGGTTGGCTGGTGGCAACCCCTAAAGCTGTAATAACCTAAGAAGTTGGCCTGTTCTACCCACACAGTGAGGGCATGCTTCTCAATTTCTACTCTCCCAGTGGTCAGGAAGGCTTGAGGTATTCCACCAAAAGGACCAATAAATACATTGGTGTTTGGTTCAACGTAGAACAATACTAAATATTTCCTAGGTCAAGTACCTGGGGCAAGAAATAGAGTTTAAAAATAAATTTATTACATTCTCTAGCTAGTGATCAAAGCAAAGCTCACTGATCCACATGGTGACTGACTAGTTCCTTAATGATAAGATTATTGACTATTCCAATCAGCCATACATAATCCATACAGTGTGGGGAAATCTGCAAATTGAGTTGGGTGGGCCTTCTCACCAGTACACAAGCAAGCTGGCCTCCATGGCTGGCTCTGCCCTACATGACCATCAGGACAAGCTGTAGAGAACCAGAAAGTCTTTTTTCGTCCCAGGAGTTTGACATTACTTTTGACACACTGGCATTCACCAAAAAAGTTTAGGAAACTATATTCAGTGTTTTTCTATGGGAAGGTTGACATTCTGGCACATCAGAGTAACTGAAAACAGACCACTTAGCTCCCTGGAGCTTTTTTGTGTATTCACAGCCAGTGGTTTTGCAGCAAGAGACAAAAGTGCTATAGAACAGAAATCAGGCAAGCCCAAGGACTGAGCAGGTCGGCCGCCTTCTGAGTCCGCTCACACAGAAGGAGCGTTCCTTGTGAGAAACAGAAGGCAGGCCTCTACCTTCAGTCACATCCACTCTAATTCCAGGCTGCCACACTACTCTTGGAGCCTTAATGTCATAACTCAGTTCTTGTGCTTCTGAACTTTTGCACCAGTATTGAGGAACACTTGGAAGGAAAGATGGAAGGAATGTAGACAATGATTCCCTTTTATTACTTATGTGCAAAGGGCAATGGAGCTGATGATTAACTACTACATGCCTTGTGAACTTGAATAGTCACTACTTTAATGTCAAGACTATTTTCTGTTCCACAGAAAAAAAGCTGGAAAAAGCTGTAAGAAACAGGCATGCATCTGTGATTATATATTTATGCAATTAGATGCTTAATTGCATTCTCTAAATTACATGTAGCTAGTTAGTTTAATAACTTTTTGTAGTGTTTTCATTTACCTACAAATTAAATTTCTGATTTGATTTGGAGATTATACTCAAAGTAAGCTTAACATGCTTTAAATATATATTTCCAGCCCTGGTTGGTGGCACAGTGGATAAGGAGCCAGCCTGCAAACCCAAAGGTCGCTGGTTCGATTCCCAGCCAAGACACATAACCAGGTTGCAAGCCAGGTCTTCAGCCAGGTCCTTAGCTGGAGGCAGGAGAAAGGCAACCATACATTGATGTCTCTCATCCTCTCTGCCTCTATCCCTTCCCCTCTCTCTAAAAATAATAAATAAAGTCTTTTTTAAAAAAAAAAGAAACAGAAAGAATAATATATTTCCTATGTCATATTGATAGTCTGAAAACAATACTTAAAACAATTACTACATATGATAACACATAAATGAATTTAATTTCTCTTAAAAGAAAAAGACTAAATTAGCTTATTTAGAACTCCTATATTAAAACAATTAAAATTAATCAAAGCTTTTTTCATTGACTTTTTGAAAGTTAGCAACTGGGGAGAAATCTAGGCTGTATCTCTAGTCCTCCTTAGGATACTCTAATGTTTGGGCTGTAGGCAGGGAGGTGCTAGGAGGTTTTTACATCTCTTCTTTCAGTTGAAGTTTCACAGCTTTGTGAAAGAAGAGAAGAAATGAGAAATGATGGCTTTTCCATGAGGTCAAAGAGCAGGGTTTGGTTTTCTGGAATGGGACTCACCACATAAAACCAAGGGTTGCTGACAAAAGACAGTGAGTACATCTACAAACTCTGGAAAGAACATGTTTAGCTAAAAAAAAAAAAAAACTCACCCCATCTGGAGGACCAGAAACAGAAATTTCAGGGGAAAGAAGAAAACCACCCACATATAACTCAGGGCTTCGCAGGACAGAGACCAAGAACTGTGTTAGAAAGGGAAGAAAGTCGTTGAGGGGGGTCCCATTATTTCAGTGGAGAACAGGAGAAGAAAGTGACATCCAAGGACTATTAGCCAACACACAGGCTCAGAAGCCAAGGGAGCTTGACATTTTAACACAAATTGGAATTCATACCTCACAAGGTCATGGAAATAAGGAGGTAGTTCCATGACAAGAGCCTAGTTGAGAGAGTCTGCCTTGTTTAAACAATAGAAGCTGTGAAAAGGTATCACTATATTAAATAAAAGAAGAACTAAATGTATTTAGCCCTCACTATGTACTAAGCATTATGCTCATGGCTGTCTGTTCATGGTTTCCTGTAACCCAACAAAGTAGGGATCCATTTTACAGATGAAGAAACTGAAGCATGCAGAAGTATTATAGCCCAGGATCACTCAGTTGATGAGCGGCTGCCTTCTAAGAAAGCTTCCCAGAGCAGAACAAGCCTCAGATGGCCTATCCTTCCCACCAGCCCCTTGTGAGGGAAGCCGCTGGGGGTCTCCCATGGAGGCCTGTGTAGGAACTGGAGTTGGAGGGCAGCCACAGCTGAGGGCCCCTCAGGGTGTACCCCCTGCCTTACCGGTCCCCAGTAAAGCTTTACAGTAACCCCATTTACCCTGCCGCAGCCCTAGATGTCTCCACACCCCATACCAGGAGAGGGGGTTCCTGTATGCAAATCCATTAACTTAAGGGTGGCGATGCTCAGGATAGCTTACAGGTGACGATAAATGGGGAGAGCAAAATACCAATAAAGCAGTGAATGCTGAAGTGATTAACCAGTCAAGAAAGGCCAAAACAGGGCTTTTCCTGCACAAATGATAATGGGAACCACTTAGTGCAATGACAGATTCTCAACCATCCAAGTGTCCCCGGTCATGTCTCAGTCATGTCAATGTCCCTGCTGTGCTTCTCCATTGAGAGACCTTTACTATACACCATGGAAACCAATCCTGGGAGTTCTGCCCTCCGCTTCCCCCCACCCCCCCAGGAAAAACAAACTAGACTGACTTTCTACCTTGACCTAGAGCTGCCTGTGCCAGGCAACCTGCTCTTATCTCTATATCAGGTTGGGCTGACATAAATGTCATGGCTGAGTCACTTGTCCGTTTCCTCCATTGTACTGTGACCCTTGTAAAGGCCAGAACTGGTTTTTCTCCCTGAATCACCACCATGGAATGTGCCCTAACACAAGCAAGCATCAATTTCATAACTGCTTACCGAACAAACTGTGGATCTTACTTATTCTCCGAATCCCCTCAGGGAGCTTCCCTGATTGATTAGTCCTTCTATCCGGTGAATTACCAGAACACAGCTGTTTTCGTAGATTGTCCATTTCACAACCTTGACCTATACCCAATGCTTGATCCATAACAAGCTCTTTACAAGTGTACCATAATTTTTCACCATCCTGGTCCAGAACTCCCCCAACAAAAGGCAAAAAGCAAAATGCCATTGTTAACATTTCTCAATCCTAGGCTTATCTAATTCATTTTTAAATATTTTAATCCCTAAATGTGGCATTTTTACATTTATTTATATGAAATCCCAACAGTCCATCATTTCAGTTTATGATCTTTTATTCCATTTTGAATAATAATCATTCATACTTTTATTGTCGATTCTTTTAATAAATAAGTTGAACAGGACACCAATGACTCACCAACAGCCTCTAGCACAAAGCTTTTGACTAGGATGTTTTAAATAACATTTTGAAGATAAAGAGAAACATATTAAAAGTAGATTATCTGATAAAATCTTGACTTCTCCTGCTGACTCAAAGGCAGAGGGAATAATAAAAGGAATTAATGCTACTGATAGTGTTTTAAATCAGGTGTTAAAATCACAAGCACTTAGAAGTCATACCTTTCTGAAGAGATGGAAAGGGGTGTGGGAATGATGAGGATGGCTAAAGGGTGCTGGGACCAACCACTGCCCACCCATCCCCACTTAACCCTGCACTAACCTGCTGTTATCTTCTGTGTATTGAGGTTTCGTTCTAAGACTGTGTTCGGGGGAACTAGCACGAGTAGGAAAAAGAGATAGAAAACCGACCTCCTCATTTTAGAGGCCCACCTCTCACGTGCACACATTGTATGTGGCATTTTCAGGTGGACAGCCCACAGTGGCACTCATCATGTCTGTGAGAAAAAACAGGGTAGTTAGGTTGGATTCTCAGCAATCAATACACTGTGAGGAGATAACAATAAATTGGTTTCTACCTGGAGGAAAGTCTCTGGAGCTGGAGCATTGAACAGAGCAGCACGCTCCCCAATGACATAAAAGAATTGTCAAAAGTATGTTTACCCCTGGCTGGTGGCACAGTGGATAAGGCACTGGCCTGTGAACCCAGGGTTCTATTCCCCAGCCAGGGCACATAACCAGATTGCAAAACAGGTCTCCAGCCAGGTCTGTAGCTGGAGGCAGGTGAAAGGCAACCATACATTGATATCTCTCTCCCTTCCCCTCTCTCTAAAAATAATAAATAAAATCTTTTTAAAAATTGTTTTTTAATGTATGTTTACCAAATGAGTAGGTAATAAAAAGATGTGAGAAACTATTAAGATTAGAAAGTATTGAAAAAAATGTTTTTAATGACATTAGCCTATGAAAAGACCAAAGAGAGAGAGAGAGAGAGAACAGCATTGAGCAAGACCAAAGGCTAACTCCTACTTTCAGATCTTTTAAATCAATTGCAAAACTACGAGATGGGAGCCCTGACTTCAGCACTTCTCATGAAAAAGCCAGGAGGTTTATTATTAATAACAACTCCAGCTTTTTAAATGTCCACTATGTGTTACTCAATCTCAATGAGAAGTCGTAACATAAATTTAATAAAATCTAACGCAAGTTGTATTTTCAATCATGTAAATAAGAGGAACATCTGACCACAATTCAAACTGGTCAAAGTACCCAGTGGAGATTACGGTTTCAATCCTGGTGGCACACTGTAAGGGGAGCCTTGATAAACTGGGCTGCATGCCAAGGCAAGCAGAATGATGGAGGGATTCAAGGAAATGAGATGTTTACTTGACAAAGAGAAATCTTGGGAGGGACCTGATGCATATCTTTTAAAATGTCAGAGGCCATGTTGAAGAAGGTCAGGTGGATATTATCTAACAGCAGAGAGAAGAACTAGAATCAATAGGGTAAAGTTAGCAGTGGCAGATGAAGTCAGAATGTTTTATGAGCATCAGAAATCACTGACTTGTATTCAACAGTTCTTGGAAAAGCCAAGAAGCCAGATGAGGCCAACAAGAAAGAGGTAGCACCAGAAGATTTTAGTATCTGGGAACTTCTTGACCAGATAGCTTACCTGGCACGACCTCTAGACTAACAGAATTCTATTCCTTAACTTGGTCTTTGTGCCACTCTGTTCAATTCCCGAAAGTAGGAGTTTTATTAGACACACTTGGGTCACAGGCCTGCTCATTGACTCTCCCAGCGAAGTGACAAGAAGAATGGCAGAAGAAACTTCCAGAGCTCCCTTTGACATCCATAGCTGAGGCATATCTAGATTTACATATTTTTCCAACTTAGGCTGCTCCAATAGAAAACAAATTACGTGCCCCAAAAAATCATTCTGCTCTTAGAAAGGAGGATTGGATTGAAGGCATCCAAAACAATTTTTAAATGACCAGTACAGAGAGCTCAAGATGAACGAATACTTTCTAAACAGTAAACATTAAAGGGCCCAAAATGTAACATCCAATAAGGTTATACTCATTGAAGGTGCTCAAACACAGATCGCAGGATCAAACAAAGGAGGTTCTGACCTAGAGTAGGAGGCATGTTGGCTGAACTCAGAGATCCCTTAATTTGTAAAATTCAGCAACTCTAAGTAGTTTTCTAACTGGAGACATACCAGAATCATATAAGGAGCTCTCTCTAATTATTTATGCCTAGTTCTCTCCCCTGTCCTCAGACATTCTAGTGCCCCCTTCCCATTCCTCACCCACATCTCTAGTCAGTACTTTCTGTAGGTGAAATAGTTTAGGATAAGAGGCAGGATGCTAATCAAATGAGAAAATTCTTTTATACTTAAAAATCTTTTTTTTTTTTAGTGTTACGAATGGCTAACTTGTAGATTGAAGCAACGTAAGAAATATCTGTGAAAAATGAAAAGGGACTTGTTTGAAGAAAATTAATAGTTGGAGTTATCTCACAATGCTGCAAATGTTGGCTTTCTTCTGCTACTGCTATTTTGCTTGGAATGGGTCCAATTTTCCCCTTGCATAAAAGGAGACAAAATCTGTTTGAAGCCATTAACAGCACCAATAGGGGGGACATTTGAATTAATAAGCAGGAGGCCAGTCAGCCAGGAGCAATTATAAGCATAATCTTTTCCTTTGACTTTTTTGGTAAAGATTGATATTTTGCTCTATTATACTTGGTCCGACATGCCACAGTAAAGCCAAATAAGTTATCTTTCCAACTCCATTTTTTAAATTGACCTGAGTAAAATATTTTAAATTATTTCAAGGAGATCCCTTCTGTGAACTGTATTAGGCACTATGAAGCATTATTCCTGAGCTTAAAGTATCCCTTGCAATTTAGTGGGGGGAAAAAACAATATATTCAAGATAAAAGCAAACAGAGTAAGATATAAAACCATATAGAATGTATGATCTTCATTTTGTTTCTTTGAAAGTGAATTTATTCAAAAAAAATTTTTTTTTCTTGCTCTATTTTACTCATTCCTATTGGCTATTTTACAAATGTCCTCTTTGCAAAGTCTTCTTGGAGTGTGTCTCTGGAGGCTTCAGGGGGACTCTCACGGGTGCTCAGTCCCCAGAGATACTGTGCAGTCTTATTACTGTTTCTCTCTTCTCCAGCTCTGAGCCTCCTTCCTCCAACAGGTTCAGCATCTGCCTAGCGCTCCTGCTGTTCCTCCAGGAACAGAAGTGGTCCTACTAGGACCACTGTGCACACCCTTGATGCAATGGAGCTTGCGAAGGTGCCAAATCTGGGCCAATTCTGTGTTCCGTCCTGCCTTTCCTTGGGCTGATCACTGTAACCCCCTCTCACCCCCTCTACATCATGGCCCAAGCTATGTTTTCTAAAACTCACTTTGGAATTCAGGTCTCCTGTTTTTGAAGGCTTCTGTGGCTTTTCCAAGATCTACATTATAAAACCAAAGCCCCGTAGCCATAGCTACATGACCCCCCAATCAGCTTCTGGTGGGAATTCTTTCCTGGAATCCACTGCTCCTCTTGGGGAACACCTAAGGACCCCACCCGGTGCCCTACTGTGTGCCAGGCCCTGGTGGGCTCCATTCCCAGAGGCCTTGTGCTGCTCTGCCCCTGGTAGTTCCCTCACCAATAACACTTGCCTGACAGAAGTCCACTTCTTCCAAAACTGGCTCGCAGATGTTCTTCCCTGTGAAGTTTTCCTCAACACTCCCTACCCCTACGGTACGTGTGCCATACGCTCAGTGTTGCCACAACACTTGGCTCTCCTTTTCCCACTTGATTTCCGTAGCCCTTAGCCAGGCTACTATTAGCATTCACTCACATTTGCTGTCTACCTCCTTCGCTAATTGAGCTCCTGCAGGTAGAGATCTTCTCTTGGTCACTTTGGTATCCCTAACACCCAGGACAGTGCCTGGTACAAATTACACAGTCCATGGTCTCACAAGAGCATACTGAATAACTGTGTGATGCCATACTGGAGTTTTAAAATTTCCAAGAGTCCTTATCTAGTCTCTTATCTAAAGGACACCTGGTCTTTAGATGTCTCCACTCAAGAGTTACAAGATGTGTTTGGTTTGTGACCTGTACCCCTGTGAGATTCCAAATATGATCCATGTGCACAAGACACAGCTAATGAGCTGGGTTAAAACTCGCTGCTACTAAGGTGAACCCCACGTGGCCCAGCCCAGTGACCCAGTGCTGAGTGAGGGCACTGGCCAGACATATGCATTTCACTCTGGGCCCTGGTCTTCTAGGGTGGCATGCTGTCTGGGCTCCCACCCTCGTCAAGGGTAATGGATTGTCCACTGTGCTACAGCAGTTCCCACCCAACCCTGTCAGAGTAACCCTCCTGGTGAGAGGACGAACTGAAAGACACACACCTGCACAGTCTGGGAGCCGTCTGAGGCTGCAGAGGACACATTATCATTTCCTCCTAAAATACAGGATTGGGCCCTGGCTGGTGGCTCAGTGGATTGAGCATCGGTCTGTGAACCCAAGTGTTGCTGGTTCAATTCCCAACCAGGGCACATACCCAGGTTGCAAGCCAGGCCTCCAGCCAGGTCTGTGGCTGGAGGCAGGTGAAAGGCAACCATACATTGATGTTTCTCTTCCTTTCTTCCTCCCTCTCTGCCCTTCTCTCTAAAAATAATGAATAAAATCTTAAAAAAAAAAAAAATACAGGTTTGCCTTTGCCACCTAACATAGGCATGGTGAACGCAGCCAAGTTTCCTGTTAAAGGAAACTCCTTACTTACCCACAGACGCTGTTACAACTTAGATGACGCAGACAAGACTTGCCTTCCTTTCACTTCTTTAATGGTCAGGGTCAAAACCACCCCACTTGACAGAGCTGGGCTGAGGGAATATCTAATCTTAGTAGTAAAACGCACATTTATCATATTTGGATGACCAGTTTAGAAGAGAAGACAGCAGCAGTGGAAATATCTCAGGGACCTCTGTAAGGGATTAACTCAATGGTCTATGGAATGTCAGTACCTCACCAATTGATATCCAGCTATGAACACATTTCTCCATCTAAAACTCAAGTGACCCTTAGAAAGGGATCATGGCACGTATCACACATGTAAGGTATTTGTGTTTCCAGTGAGCCTGGCATGTCTGAGAGCTATCAGCACAAATGTCATGCGACCGCTTGACAGACAAACCCAAACTAACACTGGGCCTAGCCTCTTGGTCACCATTACTTTAAACCTCACCCAGATCTGCCATGACCAGAGCTTACTGGGTTATGGGATGAGGTCCCCTGAGCCAGTAAGCGAGCCAGGAAACAGAGGCTCAGCCATCTGATGGGCAGACCAAGGCTCCAGCCACAACATCACCGTCAAAACAATGTCATGGACAAGCCTAGCCTCTGGGATGATCAAAAGGTACTCTGAGCAGGATAAGACCTGGCCACAGTGGTAGGCTTTCAATTAGAACGGCATATGTAAATGTTTTGACAGGGTGTTGGGACATTTCACTTAAATAGTGAGCTGAGGTACTGGCAAGAAAAATCAGACTGCCTTCTATTCAAGCTGCCTCTACAGGCTTCTTTAGTTTGTTCTCTTGTTTGTTTTCAATAAGGTTAACAAGGAGTTCGTTTTCTCCCGAACTTGGCACTTGGTTGCCTCTTCACGGCTCAGAATTATGAAGTGAGAGTCCTTGTTCAACAAGTACTCATTGAGCTTGTATTATGTGCCAGACACTGAGCTAGTGGCCAGGAATACAGTGCTGAGCATGGTAGAGGTATCTCCTGTCCTCTCGGGAGTGATGGTCTCACAGATAGTGTGTCCTAGAAGTAAACTCAGCTGTCACAAGGCTTATTATCTGCACAAGGGCAAAGCCAGTCTATATGAATCCTGAGCTACACAGCTAGCAGTAACCCCAAAATTTAAAAAAGGGGGCCCCCTTGACCTCAGCTGTCTATAGCTCAGCTAGCGACATCCTTGGATTGGAAATGGTGAAAAGTAGCAGAGGCCTCAGGCCTAGATGGCCAGGCTGACCCTGCTCTGGGCGTGCCAAGTTCTGCTATTTACCACATGTTATTGGAGATTCTCCAGACCTAGGCCTTCAGCTAAGGGCCTCACCCATGCAAAACAGTTGTGGCAGGGACCTTTCCCATCTTTCTCACATGAGCCTTCCTACTTGGTACAAGGGTGGGGGAAGAAAACAATAAAATCATAAAATAAAAAGAGTAGCGGTGGCTGGATTCCTCCAGTTTTCCAGCCTGGATCCACAGGGAGACTCCTCCTCTCTGTAGGAGACCACCAGTCTACAGACATGGATATTCAGAGAGAGTTTCTGGAATTCCAGTGTTCATGAGGTCAAGCAGGTCAAAAGGTTTTGTAAACTGTAAAGTGCTATAAAACTATATAGGATGTCATTGTTACTTTTACTATTATTATTGTAAAACAATAGTGGTAGCATCACAATTAGCCTTGCTGATCAGATAGATTCAAATCAAGAATCATTACCTTCACTTTTCTACTTTCCATTATCTGTTTTTTCTTTCTTTATTATATAATATTTTATATTTTTCTCTATTGTATTGTATTCTATATACAATACATCCATTGTTTCATTCATGATTTTTTCATTAACATAAAACCAAACAGTTATATTTTAGCACATAATACAAAATCAACTAGTTCTATTTTAACTAACATAAATATTTAAACTACATTTAATTATGGTACATGTTATAGACTTAATCTTTGTGCCCCCAACTCAAATGTTGAAATCCTAACTCTCACCGTGACTGCACTTGGAGATAAAATTTATGAGGAGCTAATAAAGGGTATAAAAGTTCCTAAAGGTGAAGTCCTAATTCCTTAGGGCTTTTGCCTTTATAAGAAGAGAAGAAAACACTCTCCTCACATCTCAAAGAAGTCAGGTGAGCACACAGTGAGGTGGCAGCCAGCTAGAAGCCCAGAGAAGGACTTCAGAATAAGACCCTACCTTGCACCTTGACCTTGGACTTGAGCCTCCAGAAATGTGAGAAAATTAAGGTCTGTTGTTTAAGCCACACAGTTATCATTTTTTTTTTTATGAAAAAAAAATGCTCTGTCAGCCAGAGCAGACAAAAATAATTTATGTTGGCCACACTTACTTGATAATATATGTAGGTAGATTATATATATGAACATTTATTTATATTAGAATTCCAGTATACATAATATATAGGTGTGGGAAAAAGTGGGCTACATTACCAGCCATCGTTACCTAAAACATAAATCATAAGTAAGAATACAAAAGAAGACAAGTAATACAAATAATATAATAATTAGTAAATACATAAGAATAACCTCTTTTGTTTACTCACAACTATAATTCTATTTTTGCCCATCCCTATATATACCAACTTTCCTATTTGTTTGTTTGTTTGTGTTTATTTTCATAGCGGCTTTTTTGCCTAAACTCTTTTTATCAATAGGATGTTGATCGCTGTGTACAGTAAATGATTTTATTGTTTTTAAGTTGTCATTACCGGTAATTGTAACATGTTTGTTGTACTTGGTCTATCAGACATCAAGTCAAAAAAAAATGTGTGAAAAGGTTGAATATCTGTAAAAATATTTTAGTTTGAATACCCACTTCTTTAAATCTGCTTGCAAATTGATGCCTTTCACAAGCTGCCATTTCAACACTGCGGATAATGAAATACAATGCAAATGAGATTAGTTAACAGGAAGGCCACTGAATGCAATCTTCAAGAGAACATATGACACATTTAAGCAACTATTGCCAGAAATCAATTCCACACTACGCTTTTGGAGTAATTTACAAACCAAATTGTGATTTCTATTACAGCTTCAGCCAAAGAATTAGACTCCGATTGCCTGTATCTACAGCCACCGAATCAGACTTGGGAAAAGCTTCCCTGAGCACGTAGTACCAGAGAGAAGCAGGAGACCTGGGAAGAAGCACACTTGAACTGAAGCTGAGTCTCTGCCTTGCCGCCCAGCAAGCATGCCTCCTGGAGGCCTGGAGGTCTTCTTCCTCAGGTGCTACATCCAACACTGCCTCCCCAAACTTCCAACCTTTCCTCCATCCCTTGCCCCATCAGACCTTATCTGCCTTGTGTCCTCAGGGCAGCATTCCATTGGGAAATTGATAATCTCTCTATAACGAGGAAGTCACTGCTTAATCTCACGCCTTCCTGCCAATGAAACATATCTACCTGTATTAAAGCAACGCTCTTGTAGAGATCTTGCTTAAACTTACACAATCATCTTGATGGTGGCAATTCTAGTTGTTGCTCTCTAGTTGTATTGGTTTTATTGATTTATTGATTAATTTTTTTCTCTGCAGGAATATAATAACATCATAGGAGTCACTTCAGGTTTGGGATAATTCAAATATCACCTTTGATCCCATTAATACAATGGTCAATAAAGAGTTATTTTTCATTATAAATCAAAGCCTATTCACACTTTCAAATCCAAACGAACCTGAACCTATTTTCTTTCTATTTATTGTTAGTATCTTGTCACTGCAGGCTGCTATAACAAAATGCCACAGGCTGGGTGGTTTAATGACAGTCATTCCTCACAGTTCTGGAAGCTGAGGATTCCAGGATCAAGATGCCAACAGCTTCAGTGGTCAATGGCAGCCTTCTAGTTGTGTCCCTATATGGCCCACAGAGGGAGGGAAAGACAGACAGAGCTCTAGATTTTTCTCCCTCTTATAAAGATACCAATCACATCATAAGAGCTCCACTCATGTCACTTCATGTAAACCTAATTACTTCCTAAAGATCCCTCCTCCAAACACCATCCCTTTGAAGTTAGGGCTTCAACAAAAGAATTGATATGGGACACAAACATTTCATCCACAGCAGTTGGAGTGTGTTATTACAAGATACTTGAAGTTGTCCTAGAGTAGCATTAGAAATAAATTTCTCCCAATGAAAGGGAATTGAAGATTTAATCACTGTCTCACAACGTCCAGAGGAGACATTGCCTCTGGGATTAAGTTGCCAACAAAATTGGACTGTCCTCAAATGCACCATTTAAGAGCATTTCCAATGTGCAACAACTTTTCTTGAGGAGCAATCCCATACGAGCTCCGAGGCAACTCTGGTCCCGGGATGAGTTGTGGTGGAGAGAAGTGCATGATATAAGGATGGCCCATCCTCCCTTCATGAGGCTGTTAGGTTCACCCCCAGGCACCATCAAATCCCCTGAGGAGCCTGGCCCCTGAACAAATGACTCAAGAATGGCAGGCTGTGCAAGTCTTTGCTCACCAGGGAATTACCAAAGTTGCCTGCCAGAAAGTGCTTAATAAATGCTGACCCTGGGCATCCAGCCCTTTCATCACGTTGTATTAAACTGGAATTTCCAGAAATGAGACTCTGAATCTGAAATTCCAGGAGAACCTCACCGTGTGCTTGATAGCTAAAAAGAGAGAAAAAATCAGCTGGGCCTTCTGTTGGTCTCAGCATTGAACATAGTTCCCTGCTGATTCATAACGTAAACACAGGGGTTAATTCCCTCCTTTCAGAAATCTGCCTGTGTGCACCCAAAATTATTATTATCTGCATTCAACCATGAGAGCATGACAAGCTGACTGGCTGCCAACTTGGCCCTTCGCCTTTCCTGATTGAAATAAATAGATTTGGCTTTGGGCAGATTTTCCAGACTGACACACACTCCAGACATGAATGTTATTGTATTAAGATATATAGCAACATAAAAATATTTGTATAATCAATATATCTTGCTCAGCTTTAAAATCTAGGACAGGTTTTCAAGTAATCTCATTTTCACAGATCAGGTAGGCTAGTCAGAAGCAATGACAAATGCTGGAGGAGACAGCAAGTTTATTTATAACAGATTGATATTATATCTAGTTTCTGTGTACTAGGAAACGGAAATAAGTTTGTGTAAACCCTTCCCCGCCCCATAACCTAAAAAACAGGAGACACCTCATCTGAGCCTTTCACCATATAATGGATAATAATAATGGATAATAAGATTATCAGCATCCTATATTTTCACCTGTTGAGTTACCCTAGGACTTTTGCTTGAATAAAAAAAATTCCCTGTTCAAGTAAGGCTGTTCTTTAAAATGGATCTTTTCCTAACATAGTCCCTTTGAAGTGACCTGCTTTTGCTAATTGTGCTTCAGTACACCATCAAAGGGGAGAAGTGAATAAAAACAAATGAAATTGAAACTTGGACCTGGTTAGGGGTACTAAGGGCTCTCCACTTAAGAGAGTGGTTCCTTTTCTTTTACAGTTTAGAATCTGAAAACACCCCTTGAAGTTCTGGTCACCCCAATAGGATCCACCTCCACAATTTCTTCCTCCTAGATTCTCCCATCTCATTTGAGGGAAATGAAAAAAGAAAAAAAATAGGCTCAGACTCTTCCAGGGAGCAATTAAAAAAGAATTATTGAAGAATCCAGAATCCAGAAGCACATGACTAAAGTTGGAACATGACTGATTTTAAAAAGCATACATTAGACAATGCACACCAATAAGATGCAAGTAGTCACAGGTGTTACAAAATATAAACACAAATACTGAGGCATTCTGGAATATTTGGGAATGGACTAAATAAGGAAGGGCTTCAAAGATGGATTTATATCCATCTTTTGTTCCTTCTATTCTTTCAACATCAATCTAGTCTTCACTCCATGGCCAGAAAATTCATTATCACTGGATCAACATGGTCTATTGTTTCATTCTCCCAAAGATTCATGAGTGGAGAGCTTGGATCCCCTTTTCTCATATCAGATTGCTCTAAAATGTAGTTTTATAGTCTAGAATAGGATGTAAAATCACCATGACATTCTTCTTTATTTCTTCTTCCTTTTGAGATCTGAATCAAATTAATTTATTTAGTGTATGGAGAAATCAAATTTCAAGTTACAGAAGTAACTCAGACTTATTTAACTAAATAAAACAACTCATAGTGAAATTAAAAATTATTTCTCCTCCTACGCTCCTTCCATTTTCCTTTCCTTAAGTAATACCCCTATTCATGTTTACACAATTAGGTAAAATACATATATAAAAAATTAGGGTGTTTTATTGTTTCTTTTTACAAATATGAAAGTAGTGCACACTTTATTCTACCACTTACTTGGCTCACCTTAAGTATACAATCCTCTAGTTCCTTCTTTCAGTGGTCACATAGTATTCTATACCATCAACATTTCTCCCCTACTGATTGTTGTTTTCTAGTTTTGTGTCTTCAAACAATGTTAAAATAAATACCTCTATATATCTGTCCCTCTTCTACCCTGTAAGCTTTAAAAAGTATGCAGCTGTCACTGAACTTTTGGCTAAAGCTGTATTCTTACCTCTTAGGAAAATGGCTGCCTAGAATTTGCTCCTAAAAACAAATGACCTGTCCAGGCCTAAAAATTCAGTTGTGTTCAGTGACAGCTCACGTCACTGTTTTCCTAGCAGGTTTCATAAAATAATTTCCAGCAAATGCAACCTCAGATTTTCCTGGATGATTTCCCCAATCTACTTAATTTGCATCATTGAAACAAAACATTTTATAAAACCACTTATTTAGAAGTTATGTTTTCTGCTTGACCACACAACTTCTTAAAATAACAGTTGAAAGGTCAAAGAAATCCCAAGTTGACAGCAGATCACTCCTGAAAAGACCATTAACCCTGAACTCTTTGACACCAAAGCAAAGAAGTCAGGAGCTGATGGCTCAAAGGGAAGGCCCTGCTCTCATCCTGAAGAGCTAGGCACTCTTTTGATTCCTCTCTCCAATATGTTGACCTCAAATTTATTCTTACTGGCTGAAAACACTAAAACAAAACAGAAAGTGCCAGGGTTTTGTTTTCTCTAAGTCACTTGCTCAGCTCTCCAAATCCCACGGTCATGCCCAACTTTCAGTTCCCTAACTCAGCAGGTTTCCACCTCCGCTTCCAGTCTCATGCCGGCACCGCCCTCTCCCCGACATCCTCCACCTTGGCTCATTTGGGGTTTGGGGATTTCTGACACTATTCTTATGCTTACCGTGCTCTGTACTCATTTTGATCTTGATGATATGCTTTTCCCACCAGCTTTTGGACCTATCCCTTCAGATTTAAAGCTCATTGGAGAGTTCCTAGTGCAGCCATTCTGTTGGGAGTTGGGGTGGGGGTGGGGTCTTCCCTTTTATTTTCAGTTGTATCAGTTATCGCTACATAATCTGAGTCCCATCTATGAGGCTATTAGGCCTTCTTGAGCCTCCCTCTCTCCCATGGACTCGTGTCCATCTGTCCCCTGAATTTTAAGAAATCATCAGTCCACAAATTTAGAGTGCATACAAATCATACACAGCTAAGTTTCCCTAGCCAACTATGGCAAACTTGTTCCCAAGATACCCATAAGTAGCACTGTGTGAACTCAACCGTTGTCCCGTTCATTAAAATTTATTGAAGGGAGCCGTTCCCTAGTCCTTTCTGCACTCTGTGGGAAATGAAATTATCAACAAGCTAAGTCAGGAATTTTTCTGGGGTTGTGCTCCAAAACTAATGAGGCATCCAGAAAAGTCTCCCATCACTGTTTTCCTTAACTTATATCTGGGAGCATCTGCCATTTCCTCTACTTTGTCCCCACCCCTGGCCACCATCACTTCTATTCCTTTTCTACCCTAGTTCCCCCTCTTTAAGGACATGTGTGGCAACCCTCCACTGTACCCTGCTCCCTAGATATACTCACATTCACACACACACTCAAACACAGGCACATGGGCACTTCCTCTACTAGATGCAATGACAGTCACATTGCCTGAGAGTTTAAGCACAGTGCCTAGGGTGGCGCTCTAGTCTTAAAGAGACAGACTCTGCACCCATCTCATGGAGTTAGCATCCCCCCTAGCTTATCTCCCATGCTCTCCTCTTCAGCACTGGTCCCCCCAAAATACGCCACCCGGACCTAGAACTCTGGGACCTACCCTTATGGAAAACGCCAAGCGAAGGCCTCCCTCTCACCCTGGGCCCTCATGTTTCAGGTTTGTGTTTTTCCGTACAGATGCGTCTCCTTCATTCATTTCTTTCCTCATTCACTCCAGTTAGTAACTTCCTACTCTATTTCTAGGTCCTCCCTCATCACCGATTTTACAAACCAAGTCCAAGTGTGGATAATCAACTAATAACAACAATAATAAAAATCTAAGTCCTATACTTGAAGCACAAACTCTAAGCTATTTGACAGCAGAGAAGGGAGGTAACCCTTCCTTCTTGGTCTGCGAGGGAAGCTGCAAAGGAGAAGCACATGTAAGCTTGGTCTTGAAGGATGAGCAGGAGTTCTTACAAAAAGCAGGAGTTCCCATGCAAAGGACAGGAAGGTCATGGGCAAGGTTCCACGCGGGAACATCAGGGGACTGTGCAGCCACAGTGTGGGAAGCAGGGCAGGGAGAGGCTTCGTTCATCAGAGCCTAGAGATCCTGAAACAGCACACAGTGGGCCCTCCGTAAATAGTTTTTTTGGGTTTTGAATGAAGTTGGATAAAGCCTAATTTTAAAGAATATTTCATGCCATGCAGAGAAGTCTAGATTTTAGTTAATAGACAGTGAGCATGTACCAACCTCTTCTTTTTAATCCAGCAAATATCTAGGTTTCTAGGAAAAGATAACTCAAGTCTGTGAATAAATTTGATTTCAAAGAAGGAATTTAAGGGGGAACAAAGCATCATGCTAGCAAAGTTTTTTTAATTAATGGCTATATTGATTTGGATTAGGTTTATCCCTTCCTTTGCTGTGTTTATTCCAAATTTTTTTTTTTTCATGGGAAATCACATTTCCTACCCTATGCTAATTCTCTTCATATTGGCACTTACTTAGCATGTCATCACACAGGTGCCTAGAACCGACTTGGTTTCTGCCTCTCCCAATAGTTTTCTCTAAAATTCTCACTCATGTCCACACTTATTTCCAATGATACTTGCTTCCCTCCATACTATCCAGCTTTCACCAGCTCTTCAAGGATTTATACTCACTCTTTCCCTGTCTCCAGTTTAAATCCCACTGGTCTCTCAGCTCTGTCATTACAAGTCAGTCACTATCTGACTTAACACTTAGCATGTTGGCCTTTGGGTGCACCTCTGGGGGATGCAATGCCTTAATTACTTACGTACATAACTATAAGGGTGAATATTTTAGGCTTCATGTCAGGCCATCATGGGAAATATTTTGAGGCTAACAGTTCACTTAGCAATTGGTCAGTTCCCACCACATGATAAGATTCCTAGTTCTCCTTGGTTTGGTGCCAGCCCCCACCCAACCCCTTTTCCATAAGTTTTTGGTGCAGCTGGGTTTGGAGGAGGTGGATTCTGATGAGGTGGAAAGGTGATTGTCACCCCGCTATGACCCGGGATATGATTCCAACTGGGACAAATTTAAGAAGAAATAAATTGTAGCTCTAGCATTTCAAGCTAGAGAAAGAGATTTGCTTTTTAAATAAAATAATCGAAAATTTTGGATCCCACATTCTTCTCTTCCTTCTGGTTTCTCTGAAAAGTATTTCCCAAGTCATTCCGTGGCAGCACTCTGGCCTGTGGCAGTTCCACCCACGGGGACTCTGAGCTTGGGAAGGTTCGTCTTGCCACAGGACCCCAGGGGCTCAGATCAGCCCATCACTCACCACACAGACAGGAGAAAGGTTCCCCCACACTCACACACGCCCTTGCATTCCTGAGCCAATCTCATTTATAAAAAGCTAAGCACCCATGGCATAACTTGCGATGGATCCAAAAAGACTTTCCCTGCACTTTGTCAAGACGTGTACTGCATTTAAAGTAGAAAAAAAAACATGATCAAACTCAGCCTCTGGAGACTCCCTAGGCTACCCCACTACTATGAATTTTTGTGGGAATTGTACCAACTATTCTACCAGCAAACAAGACATGGATTAATGTGCAAGAGCCATGGAATGGAACTTGATTTTTCTTTCTCGTGTATTTTCTTTTTTACCAAAGAAATCTAAAGAAATATTTTATCCTTCAGAATATTTTCTGGGGAGTATCTCTATTAAATTTCTTAAAGACTTCCAGGATAACTGGATACTTGAGCTACAGACCTAGAAGGAAATGAGAAGCAAACCTCAAGGGGGCAGAGTTATTTTTAAGTCTCCTCAGACTGAGGCATGAGAGTCCTATAAAGGGATCATCGTGGTTGGTGTTCTATGGCAAAGTAATTGGCCCTAATTCTTCACCCTTTTCTATACTGATCCTGTCTTTAAAACTTTGGTATTTTGCTCAGCATGGATTCATTAATTTTTAAAAATATTTTATTAAAATGTTATTTATCTTGATTAACTATCTCAGTACCCCTTTAAGCTTTTCATTGAAGACAAGTGCTTACTTACCAGTCTCCCCCTCCTCTTAGCTCTGCCCACAGCCTCTGCCATGTGGCTGTGGTTCCTCCACCTACCAGAGTGTATTTCCCCTCCTCCTTAAGTTTAGCTGTGTGACTTGCTGTGAGCAATAAAATGAGACAGAAGTGATGGTGTGTCACTTCAAACCCGAAGCCCGAAGAGGCCTTGCAGCTTCCACTTGCCTTCTCTCACTTCTGCCATCACCATGAGGAGAATCTGCCCACGATCCCAGTGGGTGAAGCTAAATGGAACAGCAAATGGGGAGATAGGTAAATAGTGGCAACCAGCCAAGTCACATCAGCTGGGCCCATCCTAGACCTGAAAACACACAGGTCAATGAGCTCAATAAGTGTTCGTTGTTGAGACATTGTGGTTGTTTGTGACATTAAAATTCAGCACACATAATAACAATGATGGAACTCTTGTCAGTAATTGGCTTCAGAATGGCAATCTAGGCTCAAGGCAGCCAACAAAACTTAAGAGAAATTTGCTCGAGTCTTCCAGGGAAATCACTCCTTTCTTTTATGAGCCATACCAAGTCCTCTCTTTTATGTTCTTCCTTACCTCTTTGTGAATAAGAACGCACAGCCTAAGTGTCCATCAGTGGATGATTGGATCAAAAAACTTTGGTACATTTATACAATGGAATTCTATATAGCAGAAAGAAAGAAGGAAGTCGTACCCTTTGCAACAACATGGATGGAACTGGAGAGTATTATGCTTAGTGAAATAAGCCAGTCAGTGAAGGACAAATATCATATGATCTTATCCATTACAGGACAATAATGAACAAAACTAACAACAAGCAAAACAGAACCAAATATATGAATACAGTGAATAGGCCTTCAGTGGTCAGGGGGAAAGAGATTGGGGGGAGGGGGGAGGCAGAGGCAAGAAAGGGGAGCAGCTTAGACAAGAACCTAGTATAAAGGAACCATGGACATGGCCAACAGGTGGGATTGACTTTGAGGGGAATGGGTGGGTGGAGAGGGGGACAGAGGGGAGCAAAAAGGGGATGGATGTAATACAACAACAATAAAATTAAAAAAAAAAAAAAGAATGCATTGCAGCTCTGATGGCCAAGAGCAACCATCTGAAGACCTCCAGGGGAATTACCCTGAAAACTAAATCAGACGATGGAGGAGTACAGAGCTGTGACAATAACAGAAAAAATAGAGCAAAAAACTTGATCAAACCAAGCTTAATCAAACCATGTCTGAAGTCCAGCCTACCTTTTGATTTTTCATTCATATGATTCAGTACATGTCCTTATTGTTTAAGCCAGTTTGAATTGGGTTTATGTTTCTTGTAGCTGAACACATTCTTACTAGCTACTTCCAACCATATGACTATTTCTGAACTTACTTTAGACCCCTCTCTTTACATTAATCCAGGTTTAATAGATGATGATTCTGAGTGATCTGAACTAAAGCCCATAGAGTTTATAGTCATTACTGAAAATTCCATGTTCCTTTCCTCAGGCTTTCCTCCCTACAGCTTACATGGCTTACCTGTCTTCACTACAGGCGGTGTCTCCAGCTCTCAATGTGGCCATAATTACACAAATAACTTCTCGCCTTTCCCCATGCTATTTCTACTTTAAAACAGAAAAGAGAGGGGACCAACTAAATCAGTTATAATAATTTCACATGGTAGGATATGTTTGCATCCACTTAAAATAATTTATTTATTAATTACTCAAACATTTACTTGACACCTACTCTGTTCCATGGACTGTACTAGGACAGAATAATCCATGATATGGGGAATGTTAAACATAGACTATAAAACATCCTTACAGTTTGATCTTAAATAATTCATGTGAAAAAGGACTGTGTATACATATACCTTCAAAGAACACAAGACAGGATATTCTGAAAATATTAATAAGAATGATCTCTGAATAGTGGACAATTTATTCCTCTTTGTGCTTTTCCATATTTATTTATTACATTTTCTATGAGTAATTTCTATTACTTCTATAAACAGAAAAAGTACCCCTCAAAGGAAATGATGCTTTGTTCTAGATATATCTAATAAATCTTGAAGTGTTTATTATCTAGACTCCAACATTTCTTTCTTTTTTCAATGAGCCTTGATGTTTAATATATGCTTACACAGGTTGCTGTATGTCTGCACTAGAAATAGAACAAAGGAAAGGAAGATTTTTAAGTAAGCAAAAAGTCATTTAACTTTTATAATTGCCTCTCCTTTCATGTCAGATTGGAAATTTGGAAAAGAGAAGAACGAGACAGATGCTGCAGACTACTTTCTACTCAAACCCCCTCAAAAGCCTAGGTACACTTTGGGGGGATCAAGGTAAAAGGAGAAATAGAGAGGTGTCATGAGACTCAGCAATCTGGGGCCACACAGAGAATGCGACTAACTCCTTCCATCCCTAGTAGCAGGAAGTAACTGACGTGCTTGAACCCTCCGACAGGCCAGCAAGGGGAAAACCCGCGTTACGTTATGCTGAAACACCTCCAGGGGCAGGCTGGTTACTATTTCAAGGAAAGAAATTTTTTTAAAGAAAGGGAAGTGGAAAGAAAGATGAAATCTTTTTATTATTTTATTTCAAAATGATAATACAATAATTTTATTGTACTACAAGAAGGAAATAGGAGTGAAGGAAAACAAATTGAAGATGTTAAGGCTGAAATGCTCTACTTGCATATAGAATTGAGCATTTCTATATAAACTACATTCAGAAACTAATATTATTGTAAACTGCAGTATTTTGTTTTTACTCTCTTTAAAAATTCTTTCACATATGTCACTTCATTTGATTCTGACAATCCCCTTTAAGTGGGACTTAAGAAAAGTATTCTTCTCCCCATTCTTATTTCCTATAAATGAGAATCATAGAGACAAGGCTAGAATTCAAGCCCAAGTTTTATATGGCATGGCTCTTTTCTGCTGAGTAACTCAGATACATCTGCTCTGCTAATAAGATATAGAAAATGTCTCATTTTCCCCTTTTCGAACTAAAAAAAAAAAAAAACACAATAGGTAAAATTTTCCATACATGGAATCACCCAGTTCAGTCTTCACTTTCAGTGAATGTTCCAAAAATATAAGGTAATTGATATGCACTTGATCTTAATAAAGAACAGACTTCTTTAGAAAATTACAGCCTTTTTATTAGATTTCTCATTACTTTTTCCTTTAGTTAAAAATTGCTTACATGCTACTGAAAGGTTGCATCCTGGGGGAAGAAGAAAAAAGTTATCTCTAATATCAAAGGATTTGTGGCCAGCGTCTCTTAATGTAGTGATTTTTCCCTCTATCTCTCTTTTTTTAACCACCTTAGTAGAAATTTATTTGGATCATATTTTTAAAGAAAACCAACCTGCTCTGGAATAGCGCATGTGCAAAATGAAAAAGAATAAATTAAGAAACTGCACAAACATCCAAAATCATTCCTGCTGAGAACATGACCACAGTCAGAATGGTCAGCTGCTAAGAAACACGTTGGGTTGGGTTTGATGAAGACAGAATCCCCCTCGAAACTGTGGCCAAGAGGTTTGTGTCTGCATGACACAAACACATCATGGATGCACTTATTGAAAAGTTCAATAAACCATCCAGTTAGTTTCAAAAATCAAAATATTTGGGCTCGTGAAGCTCAGTCTTGGCTGATACATGAATTTTGCACATTTCCACCTGATTAAGTCCTCGAAGCAAGTGCCCTCCTCCCTGGGTGCATGGAAATGTGGTTTTTCTGCAATCACTTGCCTGGGTAAGAATCATAAACTTCGTATGTCAAATGGGAAGGAGCTGCCTAGAGACCAGGGCCTGTTTTCTTTAAAATGACTCTGCTCATTTCCCTCTAGAACCCACAGAAAGAACGCAGCCGAAGGTGTCCGTCTGGCCTGCTGACCTTCCACAACGGTCCAGGCTGGGGCAGCCAGTGTGGCTGCGAACCTCCTGCTCTGCACCACCTAGGGCTTGTCGATAATGCAGATCCTTGGGCCCCAGCCCAGAGCTATGGAGCAAGAATCTCTTGGGGCAGAGCCTTGGAATCTGCATGTTAACAAGCTCCCTGCATGAGTCCTAGAAATCTGAGTGCCACCAATCTCCCGGTACTGAAGGAGTAAGGTTGACCCAAGCAAGGGCAAGCTAATGCAACTCAAAGAAAGGTGCTCGGGCCCAGCGAGGGGGCATACAAACAACGGAGTAATGATAGGGGATTGGACTGGTCCAACAAAACACCTAAGCAAATGCTAGCCCAAGAGAGGTTCCCATCACAGTAACAAAGAAACCACCTTTTGCCCGTATGACGGTGCCCTGAGCTCCCCACCTAGCCCACACCTATGATGGCGACTAGAGAGGTCTAGGCAGTATGGATAGAGTTGCCGGCCGGTCCTGATGCAATGTGGGACTGGCCCCTTCTCCAGCTACAGGGCCGCATTGCCACACAGGGTTGCTATTGCATAAACTGAAAACAGTGAGCCTCCACCCAGTAATGTACGTGCTGGCTAATATTCAACAATGGGGTCTCCAGGAGGAATAAAACCCTGGCTCACAGCATTTGCCAATTTCCATGGTATCAATCCTCTCACCATGGCTAATTTCAAGTCATTTAATGGGATGTCACTGTGGATTTCGGAATATAGGTACAGAATGGTTCTCATAAGCCAGTGTGAACCAGCACACATACACATACACTTCTCACATAAAGAGACTCATCGTTTTTACATCATTTTGTCCTTCTCATATTCCTATATCTAAAAGAAGTGTCCCTCCTGTCTTATAACTGAACAAATAACCATTCATTGCTAATAATGCATTTAAGAAGACATCCATTTTATACAAAAGGTGATTTTTCCCTCTTTAAATAAAAAGTTTGAATCAAGAAAAACATTCACCATAGTTAACCTATCTCTTTTTAATCAAATAAAGAAGTTACCATGTGCCTGTGTGGTAGCAGAATAGGGTCCACCACCAAAGATGTCCACATCCCAATTCCTAAAACCTGTGACTACGTTCAATTGCATGGCAAAGGGGAATTAAGGTGGAAGATGGAATTGAGTTTTCCGATGATCTTATTTTAAGTTAGATTATCCTGCATTATCTGCATTGGCCCAGAGGTATCACCAAAGTCCTTGCGGGTGGAAGCTGGAAGCAGAAGGGTCAGTGCCAGAGTGATGCGTTGTGAGAAAGGCCACAGGCAGAGCTGTTTTGGAAGGTGGAGTGTGGATGAGCTCCCTCTAGAAGCTGGGAACACAAGACAATGGAACCTCTCCCAGGGCCTTCAGAGAGGAATACATAGTGCCAACACCTTGATTTCAGCCCAGGAAGACCCATTTTGGACTTCTGACCTCCAGAATTGATTATTTAAGAAAATAAATCTGCGCTGTGTTAAGCCACTAAGTTGGTGATCATTTTTGACAATAGCAATAGGAAACTAACCCAGCCTGTTTTTTAGGAAAGAGGCAAAATAAAGCAAGAAAAATATATAACCAGAAAGCTATAAATGGCCCTAGCAATGCTGACCACATCTGCTTGTAGTGCATACAGAGAAAGCCTGTCCACAGCACTCTTGCTACACACACACACACACACACACACACACACACACACACAGAATGGGGCCCTGCTGAGCATAAGGAAGCAGTTTGACTCTCTGAGGAATATTAAGATTCTAAGGACCTTAAGCCTTACCCGTTTCTCCCAACTGTGCTTGCAGTGTTTCACCTTGATATCATGTCACATGGATGCCTTAAAATAAGGTCCTTAGCCTGGAGTTAACACCTGTACCACGTTCAGGAACTAGTACTTAGCATCACCCCTTCTGGCCACAGGCAGGACATTCAGGATCCTGCAGAGGAACCAGGCACCCTCTCTTACAGATATTTACTCATTCAAGGGTAGGAGAGCCTTGAGGTATAAGACATAGCCTCCCTTGAAATCTCAAATTTGCTGCCTTTAAATTTTCTCCCCAGTGCTAAGAGATCCATTCAGTCCAACTTTCACATATTGCAAGCAACATCTCATAGAGGTGAAGTGAGTGGCCCAAGGCTACCCCTTGAGTTCACTGTCATCAGAACCAAGATCACAGCCTGCACCTTGCTCACAGCCCTTGGTTTCTCCACTGCAACTGAAAGAGTTGGGCTCTGAAAGAAAAGACAGTAAAGCCTCACTCCATACTCAGGAGTCAAGGAACAGACACTGTTTAGAAAAATAAGCATACGTTGATAGAGTCGAGTAAGATAGGGAGGGGCTCCCAAACCCTTATTTATCCCCTTACTTTGGCCTCCTTACCTACCCTCTTTCCCAATCTTTCACAAAAAGAAGAAACACTAAGATGGCTTTTTAGTGCAAATATTGACCATTCTGGAGAAGGATCACTAGATTTTAAAATGTCAGGCACATTACCTTCTATCATGTTTTCATTTCCACTCGACAGGAGAGATAACAAACTCAGTATCCTCCTCCTCAGGACAGGCTCAGGCACCCCTCTCCTTTCCCAGAGCATTCTCTTCTCAGGGCCATGTGCCGCCGGCCAGAGGATGGTCCATCCCAGAGATGAGGTTCGGGGTGGGTGGAGAATGGTGAGCTCCAGGCCTGACCTGCCATGAGCGCTAGCTTAGCCTTCTCAGAGCTCCACTTTGTGAGGTAAGAGGTCTTACTCCACACTTATTCATCCCATAATAAAGTAATGTGACTTTTAATTTGCTATGGCTCCTTGGATGTATTCCTCCCCTCACTTCCCAAGTGGAGAGGCATTGCAGAAAGCCATCTTTAGGGATGCCAAGGAAGAAAAAAGGGAAAAGGAGGAACAATGGCTGTACATAACATAAACAAGTCATCCAACAAACCTCATGTTGACAAAAAGAAGCCAGACACAAAGGAATATATACAGTTACATTTCCACATATATAAAGATCAAGAACAGGCAAAACTAATCTATGGTGAGTGATGTCAGAACCGTGGTTTAGGGAAAGAGTTGAGTGAGTGGAATTATGCTAAGAAGGGATAAAAGGAGCCTTCAGGGGTGCAGAAAATGTGCCCTGTCTTCATCTGAGCGGTAGTCACACAGGTGTATACGTATGAGAACTAGTTATTGACCTGTGGCTAAGAGCTGCATGCTCTGAAACAAAATCCTGCTTCCCACCTAAAATATTCATTTTCAGATAGCTCTGCAAATGAAGGTGCATTTCTATTTTTAAAGCTTTGAAATCTTTAAAATTAGAGACATAGAGCTACATTTATTCTTGGTTAAGTAGGAAAGTATTTCATTTAAGTTATGTTGAATTGTAGTTCTCAACTTGAATTTTCCATCTAATTAGAAAGATCAATGGAAAGGCCCTACATCACCCACTGTTTCCAAAGGGGTGTTTGTTTGTTTGTTTGTCTGTGGAAAGACAAGGCAAAAGTTAGACATTTTATAAGAGTTAACAAATTTGGGCTTTTCTACATTTTTATCTGTAAAAGCCAAAGTGTTTGCCAACGTTTTAGATATTTCAGTGTCCTCTTTGTTGCATAAATTTTACTCCTACATCTCTTTTATATAAAAGGAAATGAGGAGGCACATAAACGTCATTTCAGAGTGGTGACTGTGGCATACAAAAATGTTTTAATCATCTTGCTGAAGAGTTTAGAGGAGATGTTATAAAATATGCATTTACTGGTATTGGAACAGATGAAAACACAGCATTTTAATTTTTAAAGACCAAAAGAGCTATTTTAAAAAGCATGTGTTTTTCATAGCATACTTTATCCCAACGATTCTAAGGTTTCTATTAAACAGAAAAACAAATGACAAGTCTGGCAACCACAAAGATGGAAGGGGGAGAAGGCTTCATAAGTGAAAAAGATGGTAACCAATAGTAAAGTGATGACAAAATACCACGGTGTATTGACAGCATTGTTAAAGCTCCAAATTATATTTAATGATAGCTAACTGATGTCTGGAGGGACGAGAGCCCATGGATGTCTGACTGTTGACGAAAGAAGGAAAAAGAGAAACCAGGGCTCGTGTCTCCTCCAGAGAACAGCTCGGTTAAACGGATCCAGCTGAGACACAGCAGCTCCCAGGGTAAAATACCTTCTATCCTAACCAACCAGGTACATGGATCAAGCCTGGCTCTCTGTTGCTTGCATGACCCAGGCTACTTTATCAGTCCATTGGGAATAAACATAGCATCTCCAACAGTAGCTCTCGATCCAAATTCCAGAGACACCAGTTCAGGTCAGGACTCTTGTCTCCAAGCAGGTGGAACTTTGCTTGTCAAAGGCACTTTCAGTGTGGTATTGAGTGTCAGCTGAAGCACAGCAAGATCCCTGTCCCTTGAAAAAAATGTAATATTTACCAGGAAATTGTGAGCTAAGTAGACTAGGTCTGGTGGAAGGGTGTGGGTGTTTAAGGGTGTTGAAACTTTTAACAGAAACTTAATATTTGCATAAGCAATGAAGATTATTAGACTAATTTATGGCCACATTCATACGCCAAGCATCAAAGTCAGACATTATAAGGTCTGCTTTTCTAGGTAAAAAATTTCAAATGCTAGACTTGTCACCTGGCAAAATATATTCTGGAGCTAATGGAGGGAACTTGAGAGGAATGTGTTCTTTGGCTGAATAAAAATCCCTGCCATTTAGGGAAAACACTGGGACATCAGTGATGGGTAGTGAAACCAACCTGCATCGCCACCCATCATTTTCAGCATCAACCCATATCCCACCATGAATTCATCCCATATGCAAAAATTAAATCCAAGAGGAAGAAAACTGAACTTAATATTTAAGACAATATTCTCTTAACTCTTTTTAAGAGTTCAACATTCTTTTGTGAAAGTAGTACTCAACTGATCAAATTTTAATTATACATTTTTCTCCAGCGTTTAGACAGAGCACAAACATTGAGAAGTTTTGATAAGAATGTCTAATTCTCAAAGCTGTTAAAACGTTATTACTTATTAGGAGAAATGAGGCATGCTATCATTGTTATAGTGGGGGGGGAAAGATGTTTTTAATTAGAAATAAATGGGTAGTAACCTATGTCAAAACATTTTTTTTACCTAAATTTAACAAATTCCTATGACTATCCAGACATAGGAACCTGAATTTAATTTGGCCACCTACCATGCACAAAATCATTATGTTGGTGCTGTGTGGAAGCCAAGATTTTTACCAGTCACCACCCTGCAGAAATTTACAGTATGAGAGCCACGAGCAGGCAGTCCATCCAGCAGGAAGAACTGCCATTCTAGCCAAACCGAAGGATTGGTAGGATATCGATATATGAAAATTGACAGAATTTTCCAAATGACTGTCCTGAACAAAGCTTCCTCTAAATGGTGGAAAATCGTCCCTCCTTGGCCCAGAGAATGCAGAGTAACTTAATAGGCTTCTTCACTTCTACAGCCCCTGACATACCATTTCCCTAAAAGGAACTGCTAAAGCTCTTGTGGGGCGGGCAGTACCGTTCAGAGCCCGGAGCTCCCTCAAGGCCACGTGGACACGCCTCTCCCACGGACCCATCTCTGTCGGCTGCTCCCTGAGCAGTCAGTTCTGGGGCACCAACCAGATCCCTTCTTGACGTTGGAAACTGGAGAATCGGGCAGGGCCAACTTCTGCTTTCCATGGCATTTTCCCAGCCCGCCTCTTGCCAACTTTGAGGGAGGATTGAGTGAGTGATTTGCAGCGTACGCCGAAGGTGATACCTTTTCGGCAAGCCCATCGTGGGAGTCAGAAACAGGAAGGCAGGCCACTTGTTGTTGTGAGGGCCCACAGGCCCAGCCACACGGGCACAGGGCAGCTGGTCTGAATCTCTTGATCAAGGAAGAGGGACAAAGGCCACACTTCAGCTTCTTGGACAGGGTCCAGAGGCCTCACAGTGAGATGTGCATGGCCCTGCTTGGGTGGGAACTCTTGGTGGTGACCAAAAAGCAGAAAGACAAACCCCTGTCGTAAGGAGTCAATGCCTTTCCCTTTCCCTGAGTGGGTATATGCAGAGGGACGTGATGAAATCAAAGACTAGGTTGGATTAGAGTTCTGACATTAGTGCCAATGATTAGCATATTAATCTATCTGTGACCAACAGGAGGGCAAAGGCATTCTTTATCAGGAAGTGCTTCCATGCAGTGCAGTAACTGCGGCCAACGCAGGGAACTGAGAAGCAGGGCAGGAAAGTGAAGAACATCATAAACTCAGCCAGCCTGCAGAGATGTTTGCATGGCAACCACACCCCGGTGACAGAGTGAGGTGAGACCACAGCAGAAAACTAGAGGCCCGAAGGCGTGGATCAGACACTGGCCAGGGAGAACTTTAAGACCAGAGACAACATGTGAGTCGTGACAGGAAAGCCAGGCTGTAGCCACATTTCGCTTGGTGGCCTTGGTAGAGGAAGAGTTAGCACCCTGGGTTATAGTTGGTTGTTTTTACCCAAACATTTTGCATCAGTGCAAGCTGGAATTAGTTGGGGGAGTTTAGGATATATCAGTCTTTAAAACTGTATCATTCCTAAACCTGATTTAGACAAAGTTAATGAGTGGGAGCCTTAAAAAAGAGAGAGAGCGTGTGTTTGACTCATTTGAAATAATGCTGGAAAAAATGCATTTCAAATGACAAGGGTTCAGAGCCCTTTTTAAAAACACAGCAGTTTCCAAGGTTTACAATTTTGTGGGTCTCTAATGGCGAAGACCCTACAAAGCAAACCTCACTTTGCCAGCGTTCTCTTTTAGACTGTTCTTGGAATTCGGTTGAGGTTAAGGATATTTCCATAACGTAAGTCTACACCTTAGCTGTTTTCCAACATCTGAACATCACTGTTAATGCGACTGCTTCTCTTTTTATTTTACTGTGGCCTTCCTCAGCTTCCCACAATTGGGATAGGATTTCATATCCACAGGAATGGAAATAATAACCAATAGCTCACTTTCCTCTTCTGTGGTTTCTGTTTGTGTTTTTCTCCTGCTTCCTTGAGCTTCCTCAGTACCCCTCCTCCCCAACCACTTTTCAAGCACTGCTCCACCCAGCATCTTCACTGAAAGTCAAGTTTTATGAAAAGTAAGATAAAAGGAACAGAGGCTGTCAGCGCCAGAGCACTGAACTTGAAGCAGAAGGCCAAGGCTTCATGCTAACTAACCCCCAAGCTCCACACCAAGACTTCAATGATTCCCCAATGTCTATAAAAGGTACAAACTCCTTAGCCTGGAATTCAAAGTTTGCCTCAGTCTGACATTGACCTGTATCAGTGTGCTACCACAGTACCCACATGAATTCTCTTCTCCAGCCAGCTGGGGAGTTGCCCCTGAGCAAGGCCTGCTCATCCCTGGGGTCTGGGCTGTGCCCAGGGCTCAAGTTGCCACCAACGCCAGCTGCACCCTCCCCCACAGAGGTCCCATAGACCTGGAGCCTGTTCATGGGCCTTACTCTGGGTGAGGCAAGTTTACCGCCCCAGTTAAAAGCTGTGTGTATTAGGGGATTACCTTTCAGTAAAAGTCACCTTCAAGGATCTTTAAGTCCAAAGAATAAAGGGAACTGAAAATAGCATCTGGTGTTAATTGAATGTAAAAGCAAGCAATAGCTTTTTTTTACAAACAACTCAGTTGTTTGGAGCATGGTCCCATACACCAAAAGGCTGTAGGTTCGGCTCCCAGTCAGGGCACATACATAGGTTGCAGGTTTAATCCTTGGGTCAGGTCATGTACAGGAGGTAACAGATTGATGCTTCTCTCTCTTCCTTCCTCTCTTTCTAAAGTGAATAAACATATCCTTGGGTGAGGATTAAAAAATAATTAATTAATTAATTAATTAAAAGAGAACAGTAGTCAAATCTATGTGCAGAAAGGATGTGTCGACAAAAGAAGGACTGGCCTGTGTGAAATCTAGAAAAAGGGAACACCCAACATGTCCATGTGCCTGTCACTCCCCGGAGGAAAGCCTGTCCTCCCTGGTGAACACAGCACTCTCATCCACCTGGCAGACTATCTCCCAGCAGAGATGGGTGTGCCGGAATATCACAGTCTGGTCACCTCACTGCGGAAACCGCCTACCCTTTACTTTTGCTCAGATTCCATGCTCAGTAGCAAACCTTGGTCACATTTGAGTTCACATGCAGGTGTCCTTAAAGAAGAGAATTGCTAACTAGAGAGCAAGAATATCCCAAACCTGTGCCATCCAACAGAGGGTCATTGGATTTGTACTTCATACCCTCAACCCTCTGTGAGTGTTCTGCAGGCACCAGTGCTTGAGACACTCTGACCAAATTGAGTATGTGAACCTCACAAGCTAAGAGCCAGAGCACAAATGTGGGGACTCTCAGAGGCATGCTTTCTGAGCTCCTCGGGTGGGAGGCCAGCCTGGTCCCTGCACCATCACCCCACTGTCAATAACTGCCATCATTGCCCCTTGCACCAGTCATGGTCTGGTTAAGGGGGAGAACCCACACCAGTTAGCTTGACAAAGAAAACTTAATGTGAAGATTTGGGCCCTAAAAATGGAAAAGACCAGTCAGGTCTGTGGCTGGAGGCAGGTGAAATGCAACCATACATTGATGTCTCTCTCCCTCTCTCCTTCTCTCCCTTCCCCTCTTTCTAAAGATAATGAAGTAAAATCTTTTTTTAAAAAAATGGAAAAGAAAAAAGAAAAGAAAAGAAAAAAGAAAGAAAGAAAGAAAAAGAAAGGAAGGAAGAAAAGAAAAGGAACCCCAAGTTTTCATGGATATAACAAGTACAGAAAGTAGCTCCCACCCCTAAGGGTTGGGGGAACAAGGAAAGATGTTAGAATAATTATAATTTTGAAGGTTGGGGTAACATTATGGGCTAAATTGTGTCCCCCTAAATAGCCCATATGATGAAGTCCTAATCTCTGATACCTCAGAACGTGACTGTATTTGGAGACAAGGTTTTTAAAGAGGTCAAGTTAAAATGAGGTCATTAGGGTGGGCATTATTTGAATATGACTGGTGCCCCCTGAAAGAGGAGGCATTTTGGACACAGGTAGTTGTAGAGGGAGGACCAGGTGAAGAAGACACACAAGAAGATGGCCATCTACAAGCTAAGCAGAGAGGCCTCAGGAAAAACCAACCAGGCCAATACCTTGCTTTTGGACCTTGAGCCTGCAGAACCGTGAGAAAATATGTCTCTGTTGTTTCAGCCACTCAGTCCGTATGTAGTACTTTTTGTTATGTCTCCACTAGCAAACTAATTCAAGTAGTGGGGAGGGGATTCCTGCACACTGGAGTGAGAAAACTAAGAAGGGGTCATGTGCTGCTGGTGTTGGTGTTTCTGAGGGAAGACAAGGCAAGCAGGAGAGAGCATGCAAGCCTCCTTCTTCTTCCTACAATCCAAGCTCTTTGTGATACTCAGCCAGCATCCAACTGGCAAAGCAGAGAAGTGGTTTGCTGAGTCCCAGATTCCAAGGCAGAGGAAGAAGGGTAGGTTTGGAACCAAGGCAAAGCTTAATAATTGCCATCATATAGATATTTGTCATCACCTCTCTCCTCCACTCGAAAGTGAACTCAAACAGGGTAGAGATTTTGGTTCACTGCTCTGCCACCAGTGTCTAGAATAGTCTCTAGCAAATAGCAAGAATTCAATAAATACATGTCAAATAATTAAGTAAATTTGTATCATCACCCAAAACTAAAGGATGCAAATCGAAGACTATGGCGACATATACTCTCCAACATACTTCATAATCAATATATTAGTTAGGATTAGGCTGGCTGTACCAGAAAAACTGAAATAATAGCAGAATAGGACAAGGCCATTATTATTCTTTCCTAGCATATGGTACACTGAATCTTGAAAACATGTATTGAACTAAGCTGGGTTTTGTTTTCCCCCAAGGACATTTTTTATGGTACTTATTCCAGGCCACCTCTGGACGTCAGCCACAGTTTTGCTTTCTCTCCAAGAAGACCCTGGAAAGCTCCTAGTCTAGAAGCATGTGGCCTGCTACTAACTGAGGAGTGACCTCCTTTTCCAAAGGGTCGAAAGAAGGAAAATGTTCACCTCTTCATCTCTGAAGAAAGAACTCACTGGTGCTATTCGGAATGTAGAGAGGATGCTTTGCTACATTGATTATAAAAAACTAATCTTTCCTTCTACATTAATATAAAATATATGCATCTGCAATTCCTTCTACCTGATTATTCATAATTTCTAATTTCCTTATAATGAACATGTATTTTTTGTGTAATAAGAACTTTTTAAAAAGCACAGAACAGTAGTTGTTTCCAAGTCTCATGGTTACAGAATGAATCAATCTTTTCAACGTCAACTTTTTCTTTTCAAAGTGACCTAGTAGAAGGAACATGAGTCTGGGAGCTGGAAACTCCCAAGCTCTGGTCAAAATACCAGGAGTCCCTTGCTGTGTAGCTTTGCAATTCTTTTGACCTCTCTGAAGCTTGGATGTCTTGTGCAATGAGTAAGGATACTCAGGCACATTGAAAAGTACAATTGGCTAGTGTTCACTATACCTATAAAAGCACGGTACCTTTTTCACCTAGGGTAGGTTGAGAATTAAGTCAGAAGCATACCATCTAAATAAAAGCTGTTTTATTAGTCTCTGTGCTGTGAAGAATGGTATGTCCTTTGAGTATATTACAAAGATCACAGTTTCAGTAGGCCAAAGCCTCACAATTCAAAACCTGCTTTGGTTGCCATGGAGAAAGAAAATTGGAAACATTCCTTCACTCATTTGTCGAGTATTTACTAAGAGCATACTGAGAGCACCACTTACTTATAATAAAGGTACACCCCCATGCCCCTTCATAAATAATCTGATATATGCCCACAGCCCTGGTGGCCCTGTTCATAACGCAAGCTCTCTCCCACCACAGTGGACAGCTCAAGTGAAGAGCTGGCCCAGGATCTGAGCCACTCAGAGTCAGTTCCTGTAAACGAAGATTGAGTCCAGGATCTCTTAGAAGTTGGGGGTGGCCCCATGTTGGGCCAGGTACAAGCAGAAGAGCCCAAGTTACAGACAGAGAAGAGGAGCATGCCCGGGAAGGGCAGCAGAGCAGAGACCTTGAAACCAAGAAAAGAGGACAGCAGGGAGGAGGGCAGAAGCTGCCTGGTTCAGAAGAACCCCCCATTTCTCCCCCTTCAACTCCTTTCTCAACATAAGTTGAGCAGGTTCTATTTTATTGCATCAACCACCCCTGATTAAATCTATACAGCCTCGCCTGTTACGGCAGTGAATCCTAGACTAAAATTGCATAGACTAGGAAGAAGTCCACCAAAACTCCAGGAAGTAGTATAAAGTTGCCAACTTCTTATTCTGCCAAATAAGAAATAAGAAATGTTACACGGTACTATCATCAACATGTGCTATAAATTATAATGTATATGTGATATATAACACTTTTAAGTTGAATAATTTTATTTAAAACTCACTGTATTATTCTTTTTTCCATTTTTTTTTTATTAGGGTACAGTTTATATACAGTAAATTTCATCCTCTTAAGGGTATAGTTCTTCAAGTTTTGAAAAATGTATAGAACTGTATAAGCTCACCACAAAGGAACAGTTAAATAGAATAGTTCCATTACCTTTAAAAAATACCTTTGTCCCCTTTTACAATTCATCCCTATCACCCTGCTCAGCCCCTCAAAGCCAATCACCTGTTTGCCATCACTCTAGTTTTGCCTTTGCAAAATTAGCATATAAATGAAATGAGAAGCATATAGACTTTGAGTCTGGCTGCTTTCACTTACTGTAATGTATTTGAGATTTAGGCACATTGTTGTATGAATCAGTAATTCATTTCTTTCATTACTGAGTAATATTCCCTTACACGAATGTACCACATTTTACCTGTTACCCAGCTGGGACATTTGGTTTGTTTCTGGTTTGGGGTAACTATGAATGACGCCACTATGAGCGTTCACTTATAGGTTTTTATGCGAACATAGGTACATTTTCATTTCACTTGGGTAAATACCTAGGAAAGGAATTACTGAATCTTACAGGGAGTGTATATTTGACTTTACAAGAAACTGCCAAACTATTTTCCAAAGTGGCTCACCACTTTGCATCACACCAGCAATAGAGAATTCTAATTGCTTCAATCCTTGATGATGTCCATTTTTGTTTATTTTAGCTATTTTAATAATTATATTTCATGGTATTTGTGGGTTTTATTTGCATTTCCCCAATAATTAATTATGTTAAACATCTTTTTATGTGCTTATGTGCCATCTATATAGTTTCTTTGATGAAATGTCAGTTTAATTCTTTTGTCCATTTTTAATTGGCTTGTTTGATTTTGTTATTACTGATTTTTGAGAATTCTTTATATATTCTGGAAACAAATCCTTTATCAGATATACGCTTTGAAAATATCTCCTAATTGGGGGGGGGGGTCATTTTTTAACCACTGTATTATTTTTTTTTACTATTTTGACTTGGACGGTTGAAAATATTGTGAAGAACATCATTGGCATGGCAGTGTTGGTGAGTCCCTACTATGTGGAACACAGAAAATAATGGACAAGGAGGTGAATAATTTTATTAGTGAGCTAGAATATACATAACTTAACCTTACTTTAATATGCATAGGCAGCTCTACTCCATGAGGTCATCCAGAGACCCACGTTCTAGCTATCTTGCGGCTCCATCATCCTCTGGCATGCTGTCTGCATCTGCTTGATGGACATTAATTCGTTGTCATTGTATTCATATTCCTACCCTAGGGAAAAAAGGAAGTAGAAGGCAACTACTTCCTTTTCAGGACATAACCTGAGAGTTACCAGACCTTAGTCAGTTATGCCCATCTAACTGCTAGGCAGGCTCAAAAGTATACTCCTGAGCTGAGCAGTGAAGTGCCCTCTTTAACTCTATTACCATGAAAGAGTATATATACAGTACTATATATGGGAAGACAAGGACAGTCCACTAGAGATAAGAAGTGGAGCCGTTGTACCTAAAATCAGATTTTCTTACTCATACTCACAGACAACCAGAAAGCAGAAGTTTGTTTTTACAAGCTACAAAAGGCTTTACCCAAAGCCACCTTTGAGGTCAATAGAAAGTGGAATGTGATTGTATTTTTGCCTTGCAATTAGAAAAGGGAGTTGTCAAAAGCTGAGTACAAAAAGGGAGCTAAGCACCAATTGTGACAGACACCCCGACAAAACCAGTAGCACACTTCTCCAGCCTTGCCCCTAACCTCCCAAAGACTAAGGTTAATCAAAAGTTAAGAGGAAGTTGTTGAGTAATTGCCCCGTGGGAATGTCATTTGCTGTGGTAAGAGATAATTTCTTCCTCATCTTAAAAGATAGGCAAGGAATGTGTTCCTTCTCAAAGGTAAGTGAACAAGGCTCAAGAAAATCGCTCTCAAAAATCAAAGCAGTGTTTCTCATCCAGGGGCAATTCTGTGCAACACACACATACACACCCCCCAACAAGATGACCAACAATCCTGATTAGGGTTAGGACTAATGAATTTCTGGATGTTTTAGTTTTCTATTGCTGCTATAACAAATAAGCATAAACTTAGTGGTTTAAACAATGACACTTAACCATCTTACAGATCTGGAGGTCAATAGTCTTTTTAGACTAAAATCAAGGTGTGGATAGAATTGTGTTCCTTCTGGAGGCTCTCAGAGAGAATCCATTCCTTGTTTTTTCCAACCCACAGAGACTGCCTGTATCCCATGGTTCATGGCACCCCTCCATCTTCAAAGCTACCAATTACATCACTCTGATCTTTCTTCCTGTAGTCACATCTCCTTCTCTGACTCTGGTATTCTTCCTTCTTTCTTAGAAGGCCCTTTGTGATTACCTTGAGCCCACCCAAGTTATCCAGGATGATCTTCCCATCTCAAGATACTTGATAGTAATCACATTTAAAAAGTTCCTTTGCCAGGTGAGATAATATATTCACAGGTACGGGGCGTTTGCATGTAAATCCTTTTGGACATGGGACATTCAAGCCTAGCACCAGGAAACTTGATCACCTTATTACCAGGAGACATTTGACAATATCTGGGGATGTTTTTATTTTTCACAACTATCATCGAATGAATAGAGTCCAGAATGCTGCTAAACATCTTACAATGCACAAGATAGTCCCTTACTTTATGGGTGGGAAGGTCATGAAGCTCATTGAGGGTCATGACCACAACATCCCAGCCATACGAGGGCAGAAAGAGAACCCACAACAGTATCTTAGGGTTCCACAGCACCCTTATAATTTTGTATAACATTGAGGCAAGGGAGCCTCAAGTATATTTGAAATTGGATTTCCTGATACCTCTGCTGAATAAGGATTCGCATTCAGATCTAAGCTTATTGAAAGAGAAACAAAAACTTGAATTAAGGACTGATGATATCCATGCCCCATATATCTCCCAGTGTTCAAGAGAAGCCTATATTTTGAAGTTACATAATTAAAATGATGCTATTCTATTTTTTAAATCCTATATTAATAGAGGTTAAAATGATGAATGTGATTGTGGATTGGAGTTGAAGGCATCAGTATGAACTCATATTTAGTTTAATATAGATACAGATGGTTACACAAAGAAATATTTATCAAGTATATGTGTACACTCAGGTTAGTACACACATATCTGTTTCCTTACTCTGTCATTGAGAAGACTTAGAAACTGCAACATCCCAGGAGTAAGGAACACACCTAGCAAGCATGTAGATTTGAGTGTCTAATATTATCCCCCAATAACTGAACCAGGGCCTCTCAAGAAATGGCTGATTCTAGGACTAGGACAGGAAATATACAAAATGAGTCTAGAACATTGTGCGATACCAGAAAGTAAGAAAGTATTAAACACACACATACACACATAATCAAGGGACGTCGACCACAACTGAAAGAGCTCCCAATGGCCAAAACTATAACAATTTAAACAAAAAATAAATAAACTAGTATTGGAAGATAAACCAAAGTGTAAAATAAATACCCATGAGTCCATATTGATATAAGTTATTGAGTAAATAACTAAATAGGGAGAAAGGACAAATCTCTTGTGCAAAAGAATTCCAAATAACTTGGTGGTATCCCCACCCTCAAGGAGGTGAAACATAACTCCCCACTCATTAAGTGTGGGCTGTGCACAGTGACAATGCTGACATCGTAGAAAGGGAACAGGGTAACTTTATGATAAACAAACCTGATTAACACTACCTCAGCCAGGTACTCAAGTTCAGTATCAACAGTGAGAAGTTGCATGGACAGCCAGTTCCCTTGGTGTTATGAGAATGCCACATTGCCACTGCAGTCTTCCTCCCCGAACTCCATAACCCAAACCTAATCCTAAGAAAAATATTAGACAGATCCCAAAGGAGCGATAGTGTACAAAATACCTGACCAGAGGTCCTCAAAACTGTCAAGGTCATCAAAACAAAGAAAGTGGAAAAACTTTCATAGCCAAGAGGAACCTAAGGAAACATGATGACTAAATGTAATGTGATGACTAAATATAATGAGATTCTGGAACAGAAATAGGACATTAGGTAAAACTAAAGACATCTAAATGAAGTATTGACTTTAGTTAATACTAACAATGGACCAATACCAATTCATCAATTGTAACAAATATACTCTACTAATGTAAAATGTCAACAATAGAGGAATTGAGCATGTGGTATATGAGAACTCTGAACCAGCTTCAAAACTTTTCTGTAAACCTAATACTTTTCTAAAATAATAATATCTAAAAGGCTCTTAGGTTTATTTTAAACCTCAAAAACTTAATATATCTTGGACATTTTATCACAAAGAAAATATAATTTAATGGTGATAATCTCTAGAAAAAGTTTTATACATTTATACACAGGTTTGTTTTTTTCTTGAGAGCCAAAGAAAATGTTATAAAACATGAGTTATTAACAGCAATAGATGTCTGAGTTGGTACTCAGTGGTTTTGAGAAACATCTATTGTCCTTAATATAAATTTTTATGATTAAAAATGTTTAAATATTTGAAATTTCCCTTCTGTAATTTCCTTACTATCCCTGAATTATTTTCTTGGGGTTCAATAATCATTCAGGTATTTCTTTAAATCCCACCCTCAGCTTTTAAACATTTGGAATGTTGTTCAATCTCACTTATAATAAGAGATATGTAAATTAGATATGTAAAGTAGAACCAAAATAGCATACAAAAATCCAAAAGCACACTATGTGTTGGCAAACTTGTGAGGAAACAGGCACCTTCATGTAATGCCAATGGGATGTAAATTGGTAAAACCCTAATGAAGGGGAATTTGTCAATATCAAAATCACACATGCTAACACCTTTGATCCAACAAGTCCATTTCTAGAAATTAATCCTACAGTTATACTCAAACAGAGGCAACTATTTACTTACTCTATTAGTGTAAGTTTATTCATTGCAGCATTGTAATTGTAAAAGATTTGAAAGATCTATAAATTAGTCTAGTTAAGTAAAGTGAAATGCATCCCTACAATAGAATACTATATGGCTATACATTTTTTCAAGAATAAGCAAGCTTTGTATATATTGATATGATAAATTTCAAAATATATTAAGTTAAAAAAGATAAAAAGCAGTGAATATATCATTTACATATAATAGAAATTGGCTTTAAATGCAGCTTTTAAAAGTTCTTGGAAAGAAGAACCAAATATTAATAACGATGATTACATAGTTGGGGATGAAGAATGGAAATGAGGATTAGGAACCAGCAAATAGGAGACAGATATAGGAAATTTTTGATGAATGCCTTTTTGTACTTTTTGATGTTATAACTACATAAATATTCTACCTATTCAAAAAATCAAATAAGTTTTAAAATTCTACCTTATAAGAAATAGAATGCTTTATGATACATAATTCTTATACAAATCAGAGAGTCTAAATGCATGTACCATATAGTATACAAGTTAATTATTACATTTTCTATTTCCTTTTAATGAGTCAGAACAGAAACATCAAAATTAAAGACATGATCTTTATGATTTCAGTATCTGCCATAGCTTTTACTTGCAAACAGTCTAAAGGTAGTTTTAGAGATATGATTTGCAATACAGGCAGTCCTAATGACAACACTTTCAAAAGCATCTTAAGTTAAATGATACATAAGTTAAGTGACACCAGATAAAAATGTCAACCAACACAGAAGAACAAAGGGCACTGGAAATGGTAACTGCTTCAGTAAACATATAAGACATTTTTCTGTTATTTAAATTTCCTTAAAGGAAAATTAATTTACTGTTTAAATAAAAATAATACTGTTTAAAAAAATGTAACTTGAAAGTATATGAAAAGCCATGTAAAAATATAGGATGATAGCACAAAAAGAAGGAGGGGTAGAAGTGAAAGTAACTATTGTAAGGTTCTAAGACTGTATGTGAAATGATAAAAATATCACTTCAAGGCAGACTGTGATAAATTAAAGATGTTTACCATAAACCCTAAGGCAACCATTAAATAACACGACAAAGAGTTATAACTAATAAGTCAACAAATGAAATAAAATGAAATCATAGAAACAGTTAATTCAAAAGAAGGCAGAAAAATGAGGGAATAAAGAACAAATGGGACAAACAGAAAACAAAAAGCAAGATAACCAATTTAAAACTAACCTTATCAGTAACCATATTACTATGACGGAGTCTAAACCAATTAAAAGGCAAAAATTATTCATCATGCATAAAATATTGAAACTACTATATTTTCTAAAAGTAACACATTTTATATGTAAAGACACAAAAATATTAAAAGTAAAAGGATGGGGGAAATATATCATGTTAACACTGATCAAAAGAAGGCTAGAATGGCCATACTAATATCTGAATAAGTAGACTGCAAAACAAAAAATTTTACCAAAGATAAAAAAGGTTATTTTGTAATGATAAAGATGTCATTTCATCAGGAGGAAATAATAATCCTAAATTTTTATGCACCTTATAACAAAACTTCAAAATATGTAAAGCAACCACACATAGAACTATAAGGAGAAATAAACAAATTCATAGCTATAGCTGAAGCATTCAATAACTGATAGAACAAATAGAAACTCGGTAAGACTGTAGAAGACTCAAAAATATCATTTGACCTAAGTGACATTTATAGAGCAACACAATAAACATTCTCAGAAAATATAATGGTTCAAGTCATACACAGTATATTCTCTGACTGCAATGGAATTAAATTAAAAATTAAGAAAATTGGGCAAGAATTGTGATTACTAAATATGTGATTTAAAACACTACTTACTTAATTTTTTAGGCCATATTTTAGAACAAATACAGATTCAGCAGGAATTGACTCAACAAAACCCAAGACTATGACTGAGTCACGTGATTAGTCACACACTGAAGGAGCCCTGGTTGCCACCACTCTCAGGGGAAGCAGTTCTTGACATGTACAAACAACAAAAAATTATTGCTTCCACTAAAAAAATCTCTTCTCACCACCCAAGGCCAGAATACATCCTAGAAAAGCATTTTTTACTGCTGGTTCATAATACATTGCAAGTGCCTGGGACAGCTTAGGGGACCTACAGGGAGAGAATAAAGGGAAGAAAAGCTTTTTGTGAAGATTTTATTTCCTATCTTAATAAACAAAAGGTTGACAAGTGACCACTTGTAGAGAATGATCTAATAGTTATTTAATACATCAAACATTTCTCCAATTAGTAGGCTTGAGTGGTTCTGTGGTGGGAGGTCCCCGCTCTGGTCCCACTGTGTGTTTGCACCCCCAGGGTTGGCGCTAAGTGGGTGGGGATGGTAGAAACCGTGGATTTCAAGTCATGACCTATGGAAATGACTTGGTAACCAGAAGAGGAACAAAAAAAGTGATATATGTGTAATGGGAATATGGGAGGAGGGAAGAGGGTAAATCTTTGTATGATATTATCAGAAGTCCGTTGATAATACCTAGAATTAAAAAATCACCAAGTGGGGTAGAAGAATAGCATTTGAAAGTGCAAGAGTAACTACAAGAAGAGAACTCAAAGAGAAGTGGTGGCCTTTGCACAACGAAAGTGCCCTCTTGATGGACATAGGTTGTCTCCAACTTTGAATTTAATTTTGAACTATGCTGGGGACTTTAGGTGGTTTTAAGATGAGGAAAGACATGACCTCTGATAAAAAAGAATCACTTTGGTATCATGATTGTCTTAAATGTAGAATCCAAAAAGAAAAGCACAGAAAACAAAATAAATGAACAAACAAAACAAAGAACAAACTGAGATGGCCAGATGAGAGGGGGGTTAGGGCACTAGTTGATAAAAGGTGAAAGGATTAAGAAGTACAAATTGCCAATAATAAAAACACAAGGGTCGGATGTAAAGTGCAGCATAGGAAATATGGTCAATAATATTGAATAATTATGGTTCAGGCTGGTACTAACCATCACTTCATAAAGTATGTAAATATTCAATCATTATACTGTAAACCTAAAAGTAATATGATATTATACTTCAACTGTAATTGAAGAATTAAAACATATTTGCTTAAAGAAAGAATCACTTTGGTTCCTTTGGTTGAAGTACATGGGCAGAAGCAGGGAAAACCTTTGGCTTAAGAAAGAAAAGCTATTGTATGCAGTCTTAACAAGGAACCAGGGTTAGTTCAAGATACTCTCCTCAGGATGTTATCAGGCATCATGTAATTCCACTATCAAATATTGTTTCGTCCTACTAAACAAAGTTTATTGCAAGTCCCTTCATGTATAATACAATTGCACCATTTTTTAAAGTATTCTGGAAATCAAGCTTTTCACTCATTTAATTACCTTTTTCTGCAACGGGTTGAGGTGGATAAGCTTTGCTGGGCACAGAAGGGGTAAAAGGAACCCCCACTGTCACTCACATCTCAGGAGCTCTGGAGGTGAGTGGGACCAGAGCTGGTGGCCATGGAGGAAGCTTGTGCTTCCCTGGGTATAGCCTTGAGGTGGACAGAGCCGATGGTCTCTGTGAGTCTGTCACGGTCTGTCCTCTGCTGTTCTGCAGAGAGATCAGAGGAAAGTAACAGGGAAGCAGAAAAACATCCCCTCTGCTGAGCAGACCATAGTGTGACACAGAAACAACACAGAGGCCACTGCCTTAGGGCCTCTGAGACCAGGGTCACCTCTTAAACTAACCGGGGAATGAGTGAGATAACCCACATAAGGCACTTTGCACAGTGCCTGGCACATCTACAGACTTACAAATATTTACCATTCTTGTGTTACGTGTTTGTTGCTTATGTGTTTAAATTTTTAATTAATTCATCATAACTACAATTTTATTCATTGGCCTAACAATAATTTAATGATTGAACTTAAAGATATTCCACGTCTTTATGTAAGTATCAAGGTTCCAAGTATTATCTAGTGAGAAACGATTTTATAGTGCTTGGTTAATTGGAGAATAATGCTTAAAATCTCCTGATAAAGAATATGCCCCGTGCAGAGGTTCTCAGGTCTTTTATTTATTAATCCACTTTAGAAAGTGTTCGCTACTAACCTGCCTTTTCCTGAATTGCTCTCTGCAGGGAATAGTGTTATGTGGCAGTTCAAGTCAGCACAATGTCTTTATTTTAACACATATGAAAAATAAAGGTAAGCACAGTACAGCATTGAAAAGGCTTTCAGTCTTTCAGGAACAGGCTGACCGAGAGTAGCCGTGAGCTGGCTGGGAAGTTAATCTACACCTCAGCAGTTTGTATCAAAAGAAATGCCCTTACGATAACTTTTTAAAAGCAGATTTCATTTTCCATTTGAAAAAGTCGCAATTTCCTACTACTCCCTTAAAAAAACAGAAAACAAAGTTTGCTTGTTAGAGTTCCTCATCACTGTATGTGTAGGGGAGGTTGATTATTTCTCCCTATTTTATATTTTGGGAGCGCTTCCAGTTTTTGGTATATATTTTCACATTTCAGGGGCTCCTCCTGTGTTATGTACTTTAAGCCAATGTTTATTGTTTTTTTATTTATAAAGCTAATACATCTTCAATGTAGGGAAATAGAACGATGAAAAGAAAATCATCTATAAGTCTTTCATCTGGAGATAACACACATTAACATCCTGCGTTTTGAATTCAGTCTTTTTAAAAATACATTCTTTTAGGGTTACATAGTTGAAGTTAAACAATGCATACAATTTTTAAGCCCACTTTGTTCCATTAATATTATAGCATAAGCATTTTCGTATGTTACTAAAAATTCAGTTTTAAGGGTGCCAAATAGTAAAACATATGAATGCATCACAGTTTACTCAGCTAGTCCCCTACTGTGATAGTTGAGACTCAGATTTTTACCAAAATAAATAATGCAGAGTTAAACATTTTTGTTCATAAAGGTCTTGTCAGGTTATTTTTTCAACATCGGTTTCTGAAAGAGGAATTAATATCAAAATGCGCAAAAACTAGGGGTTTTTTGCCCCTGCAAAGTTCTTCCCAGAAAGACGACCAGTTTCCCTTTGGTGGGAGTTCAAAGTATGATGGGCTTCCTGGCACTTTTATTTAATAGAAAAACTTTTAAACTTTTTACAGACATTTTAAAAATGCTATTCACATCCTGTTTTGAAAAAACAAAGTAACATAAAAAGTAATAACCTAGAAAAATGGAAAATGCCCATAAAAAGCAAACTGTTGTCTTGGGTATACAGAAATAATTCACAGAGATGTGCACCATATAATGATGATATTTGAAAAATACTTTTCGTGTCAGTGCATATGTCAGATCCCAACTCAAAGATTTAAGACCAGGCACTAGAAAAATGTAATAGCAGTGTGTAATTAAGTTTGAGAAACGTGATTGGAACTACTTGACCATTAAAAAGAGATTCTGGGGGGTAATGTATCCTTCAATTTCTAAACACAAATGAATTATTCTAAGAGATGAATGAATTATTATAAAAGAGTTTATAAAATATATCTTTGGTGCCTTCCTTTCCCTGAAAAAGCCAAACTGGGGCTGAGTTGTTCAAACTGCACACTGTTATTTAAAGGTATGGTTCCAAAATGCAGGCCCCAGGCTCACGGCACCCAAAGAGTCACCCCAGGACTTGCTAGGGACACAAATTCTCAGGTTCCAAGACCTAGTGAATTGGGAACTGTGGTGGTAGCCCCAGCCAGGGGTTTTAACAAGCTCTCCAAGTGATTGTCATGCCGCTGCAAGTTAGAGAAAATCTGATTTAGAGTATAAAAGTGAATCAGCTCCCCCCGCCCCAATCCCCAACCACCCCCCGCCTGGGTCCATAAAATGTCTAAACCCGCTTCCGCCTCTCTCTGCCTGTCCCCACGTGTTTGGGGAAGTCACTCAGTGTGCTTAGTACAGGACCTTAGATGATACAGAAGATATCCCGGCATGTTAAAATACAAGTTTAGAACCCTTTCCCTATTTCTTACTTTATAACAAAACAGGATTCTTTGTTGCTCCCAGACTCCAGAGAGTTAATAGAAAGACGAGATGGACATGCAGAAGCAGTTAAGAGAAGGCTGGACGCTGGAGGCTATTTCCCTGAGAGATTTAGAGGCCTGCGCAAGGCTGGGATCCAGGCACAATGGTGAAATACTTGAGAGCTGTCTGAAGTGCCCCTCTGGCTTTCTCCTGGGGGAGTCCTGTGCCTTCGGCCTACCCCTGACAGTAACGTGGGTGAACTTTCCCTGGGAGCCTGTCCTGTGCCCTCTTCTAGAGCTCAGGGGCAGTGCGTCATTTCCTCTTGGCAACCGCGCTGGAGAATGTGGCCTCAGGGACAGCTGACACCCAGGGAGAAGAACCTGCCCAACATCACACTGGTAGAAGAGACAGAGGCGAGTCAAACTAGACTTACCTGATTCCAAGCGGTACGCTTGTCATCTCTGCAGGACAGCGCCCCAGATTCCGGAAAAATTCATTCCTGCTCCCTGTAGCCAGCTCCCACTCCCTCAGACCCTGATCTAAGATGCTCCTGGCTCTGCAGGGCGGTGGGTGCGGGGAAATCACTCCACCAGGAGAGTATAATTCGGGGTGGCATCTTTCATGATTATTTGTGCCTACACGGGAAAGCTCGAAAAGGCAGTTCTTTAGAGGTTAACACTTTGGAGTGAGTTAAGGAGAACTTGCCAGAAACTTTTTGAATTCAGGAAACCGCCTATTCTGCCCATGAGTAAAGACAGATTGTTTATATGTTTTGGGTGTGTGTGTGTGTGTGTGTGTGCTGCGTGTGCAAAGGGATCCTTCTGCAGTAGATGCATATTAACCCAGATTAAAAATTAGATCTGATTGTTGTTGGTTAGATGTTTCCGCCTATTAGTCTCAGTTGGATTAGCATTCTCAGAAGAAACTAAAAGGCCATTATTGAGCGCTTATTACACACTCGGTGATGGGCATTGGGATATGAAGACTGACTTCAAGAAGCAATCTGGCATGGGAGGCAGGAACTACGAACAGCTATAGCGCTACATAACAGTGTTGCTGGAATAGTGACAGAAATGTTCACAAAGGATTATGGCAAGAGGCAAGGCACCCACCTCAGCTTGGGGAAGTCAGAGGAGAGTTCTTGGTGGTAGAAGTAATGCCTTGCTTATTTTTAAAGAATGGGTCCGAGACAGAGTAGAAAGCATGCTGGAGACACTGGGGTGGGTATGTGGGGAGATGATGTTTTGGTGTTACTTCAGCATGAAGCTAGTGGAGATGCAGGGAGTGGTGAAAGAATTCACAGGAGAGGTTATGAAGTTCTTAAATACTGTGTGTAGAAGCCTTGCCTTTCTGCTGTACTGCATGGGAGGCTCTTAAATGCTCTCCGAAGAGAAATGGCATGAGTTAATTTGCATTTTATGTGTATGACCTGGCAAATGTGTGTTAAGTTGGAAAAGCCGAAATGAAAGAGAAAGGTATTGCAGTTAGTCATTGGTGGTTAGATCTCAGTGACAATACCCCTACAAGTTTGCATTATTTGTGTTTTGAAACTCTTCACTCCATTCATTTTAATGATTTTATTGTACTTTTAAGATGTTTTAAAATCAAACACACACACACAGTTGTAAGCCACAGGCCCCTGCCCTCCCTTATCCAAGTCTGGTCCTGTTGAACAAAACCACTACTGCCTTGTGAGTTGTATATCTGATAGTTATATCTGCACTTCCAAATGACATTCTTTTGCCCCACTTTGTGATTTATATATTTGGATATTATCAATAGCCTTCTAGTCATATTATACAAAGATACAATATACCCTCTCCCTTCCTCCCACATTCCCATTATACTTATATCACATTTTTTGTTCCTCTCCTGGTCACCAAGTCATTTCTATAGGTCATGACTTGAAATCCACAGTTTCTACATTCCCCACCCACTTAGTGTCAACCCCGGGGTGCAAACAGAACACAGTGGGACAGAAGGGGAGGCTTCCCACAACAGAACCACTCAAGCCTACTAATAGGAGAAATGTTTGATTTATTAAATAAATTATTAGATCATTTTCCCCAAGTGGCCACTTGTCAACCTTTTGTTTATTAAGATAGGAAATAAAATCTTCACAGAAAGCTTTTTCTCCCTGTAGGTCCCCTCAGCTGTCCCAGGCACTTGCAATGTATTATGAACCAGCAGTAAAAAATGCTTTTCTAGGATGTATTCTGGCCTTGGGTGGTGGGAAGAGATTTTTTTAATGGAAGCAATAATTTTTTTGTTGTTGTTTGTACATGTCAAGAACTGCTTCCCCTGAGAGTGGTGGCAACCAGGGCTCCTTCAGTGTGTGACTAATCACGTGACTCAGTCATAGTCTTGGGTTTTGTTGAGTCAATTCCTGCTGAATCTGTATTTGTTCTGATTATTGTCCTAAAATATGGTCTGAAAATTGCGGTGAGTAATGTTTTTAATCACACCTTTAATAAACACAGTTACTTCTTGCCCCATTTTCTTAATTCCTAATTTGGTTTCATTGTAGTTGGAAAACATACTTTGTATGACTTGAACCCTTTACATTGTTATATGGCTCATATTATAATCTAAGTTGATAAGTATTCCAAAGAGAGTCTATATTGTGCTGTTCTATAATTGTAAATTATTTCAAATTGGTGGATATATTTGAATCTTCTATATTCTTACTGACTTTGTTAGTGTCAATAGTGAGCTAGTTATTAATAAGGAAAAAAGTGAAGGGAATAGGACATTGTTGAGACTTAATGGGCTACAAGCCTATTGGTTTCACCAGGAAGTTACAGCTTCACACACTCCCCAGGGGAGCAAAAGAAATCAAAATCTTCAAGGGAAGATGCTTGACCCTAAAGGCCGGTCAGCCTGGGAACCTGGGAAAAGGATCAGTTGGCTAGGGGGTGGACCCCAAATGCTTGGAAAGTTGATTGGCTATTTTGAGAAAGCACCTTGTCCTTTGTAAGCCTGAGATAATATAACCCTCGGAAACAGTGAGTTTCTTCTCTCGCCCAGTGACACTCACAACCATGCAGGTCTAGCAGTTGTGTGAGCCCACAGCAGACTGCGTGGGCTCCAAAGAACTAAGCTTTAACATGGAACAGAAACTCTGGACACCAGCCTGTGTTTTTGCCTTGGTGAAGACGTGATTGGACTTTTTCTACAGCAGGATGGACAGAAATGGGATGCTGGGAACCCAACACAGCCTCCTATTTCTACACAAATAAATCTTGCCACACCACAACCTCCCAACGTGAGCCTGTGCAATGCTCATCTTGTGATCTCATGAAAGAGCCCCACTTCCACCAGCAACAGTTTTCTGTCTGTTTGTTCTGTCACTGAGCGAGAGGGGTTATTTAGTGCTTCAGCTATAATTATGAATTTATCTATTTCTCCTTACAGTTCTCTCAGTTGTGGCTTCATAAATTTTGAAGACGTAGTATAAGGTAAGTAAATATTTTAAATTAATTTGTTCATTAAGGATATTTTATTATAAGATATTTTATGTTATTTTATATTTAAATGCTATCACATTTAGTATTATGTATGTTGTAAGATGTGAATGGGGATTAAATTTATACTACACTACATTTAGGATTAAATTTATACTACATTATATATAAAAATATTTCAGAACATTTTATACTCAATGATTTTTAAATTTTTTATTATTTTTTATACTTTACTTTCAGAGAGAGGGGCAGGGAGAGAAGAGAGGCAGAGAGGAAGAGAGACATCAATGTATGGTTTGGTCCACATCTCCAGCTATGGACCTGGCTGGAGACCTGGCTTGCAACCTGGTTATGTGCCCTGGCTGGGAAATCGAACCAGCGACCCTTTGGGTTCACAGGCCAGTGCCTTATTCCCTGAGCCACCAGCCAGGGCTATACTCAATGATTTTTTAAAATAAATTTACACATTACCAAAAATTTCTCCTTCCCCACCCCCTCTGTCTCCAATTCTAAACTGTAAGAACTAAAGACAATTCAAAATGTTTCTAACAGGCGTACTGTCATTATTAAGCCCCTCCCCGGAGGCCTGCAGTCATGAAGCCCGGCCTGAGAAGGCAATTTCTGGGGCTCACATGGCTGTTTATGTTGGGAAGCACAATTCGGTTGGCAACTTCCAACTTGCCAACTTTTCAGTCAGAGAAATTAATGAGGATACGTGCCTAGAAAAATTAATTTATTCATCTGGTCAAAAAATGTTAATTCAGTCCTCAAATACTGAGTTAACAATAAAAACTTCAGCAATTAGTTTGGGTTATATATTTTTATTAAAGAAAAATAAGCGCTGGCTGGTGGCACAGTGGATAAGGTGCCAGCCTGCGAACCCAAAGGTCGCTGGTTTGATTCCCCAGTCAGGGTACATAAGCAGGTTGCAAGCCAGGTCTCCAGCCAGGTCCGTAGCTAGAGGCAGGTGAAAGGCAACCATACAATGGTGTTTCTCTCCCTCTCTGCCTCTTTCCCTTTCCCTTTCTCTAAAAATAATAAATTTAAAAATCTTTTTTAAAATTTTAAAGAGAAACAAAGGAATTTGATTAAGATTAAGAATGTTAAAGAGGTCATATGATTAGCTATGAAATAACTAACTCTTGAATAAGTTCATTGTTGCTAAATTAAGATATATTGATTTATAGAAACTTCAGAGGTGCTTTTCTTTCAAATTGAAAATATGTTGGGTTTCTTAATATGTGACTTTTATGCTTCTTAATTACCTATTGGAGCAATGTCAATAACATAGTGTTCTTTCAAAAATAAATTTAATTATTGGTTCTTCCTCTATTTAAACCAATCTATTTAGTTTATTTTAATCTCTTTGTTAAAGTAAACAAAAATTCTAAAACGCTACCTGGCATAGTCTCACTGTTTAAACTTGCTGCTTTAGAGCCAAGCCCTTGCTAATGACTTTAATTGCATCATTATTCTAAAATTATGCTTTTTATCTTGACTTGTTAAATTCTCATAGACGTCTGACTATGAAACAACTCCATCTATGGTCCAAGGCAATGGAAAGGAGGTTAATCAGTTCTCGTTGTTAAAAATTCAGTAAACTACTCACTCTTTACAGAGCATTGTACTCATTGGAGGCACCATATCTCTGTCTACTGAAATCAACCCACTTGCCATTTCCGCTCATAAACTCTGCAAAATCCAGTATCAGTTACTTCTTCCTAGAAGGCTGCTAAAATTACCCATTTGTGTTCCTCAATTATGTTAGTTTGTATAGTTATTATTAAATTATGTTAATTTGTGTCATTTTAATGAATATTCATTGGTGTGGTGCTTCATAACTTGTTTTCTAACTGTACAGTTCTTATGATCTGTCCTCATAGTTAGACTAAGCTCTTGAGGACAGGCACTGTCTTCTGCTCATAGGGCAAGTAATGTCATTGAGATTAGCACTCATTCACTTAGAAAGCTCAAGTAATATTCCTAATGATCACGTCCAGTCACAGTAAAATTCTGAAGTAGGTTTCTGGCTAAACAAAGAAAGTGTAAACTGAGCTTCATACTGTGCTCTAATATTTTGAAATCTGACAGTCTCTGAATGGAAAATGTTCTCATTCGCCTTCAGGTCACAGAACCTGGGATCCCCAATCATTGTGAACAAGCAGAAGTTTGCTATGTGGTATTCTGCATAGAGCAGGAACTGAGGGACTGTGTTTGATCTTGACAAAACAGAACAAAACCCCAGAAAAGAAAAGCTTTTTAAATTTCAACCCATTCTTTTCAATTTTGTGATAAATTATCAAACAAGACCCATGCAGAAGCATATTCTTGTCTTTGCTATAAAAATAGAGTTTACCCAGTAAAACATTAATGGGAAGAAAGAGGAAGAATTTTAAATTATTCATTTGGTCAACAGCTATTTATTTAGCACCACTAAGTACCATATATATACTTCTAGGGTATTGGGATTGGTATACATAAGTAAGCATAGCAGACTACTATTCCTGCCCTTACCGAGTTTATATTCTAGTGAGGAAGACACAATTACAACTTAGTAAATATATTGGACAACTGCTGCAGAGAACAATAAAGCAAGGAGGGAAGCTAGAGAAGATGAGGGGAGAGGATAGGGAAAGGGGTTAAGAAAGTGCGCTCTGAAAAGGTGATGTTTGAACAAAAACCTGAAGGAGTCGGGGCTGAGGCCATAAAAGGGCCAAAGAAGGAAGTGAGCACCTGCCAGGCCCAGGCACCAGCGAGCAGCCAGGGGCCTGCAGAAGTCTGGGGGAGGAGGAGAGTGGTGGAGAGCGAGGTCAGACCCTACGGGACTGCAGTTCCCCACCCTGGCTGTAGGCATGGATTGCCTGTGAAGGTTTTGAAGTGCCAAAGCTAAGACCTTTACCCAGAGACTCAGGTTTTCAAAGGCTCCCAAGGTTAACTTCTGAGGGCTATGGTAAGGACTAGGTTTTTCAGTTTTTTGTAACTTTTCCAGTTTTATTGAGATAGAATTGACATGTCATAGTATTTTTGTGTGAGATATACAACAGTGATTTCATGTATGTTACGTATTGTGAAATGGTTATCACAATAAATGTAGTTAACATTCATTACCTCACATAGTTCCAATTAACTTTCTCACCATGAGAACTTATAAGATTTACTCTCTTAGCAACTCTGGAATATGCAATACGGCATTCTCAGCAACAGTGTTTGCTCCCACCTGGACTTGCTTAGCTTTACCTGGAAGTTTGTATCTGTTGACCACCTAACCTATTTAAGTTCATTTTATTTGGACTCCACATGTAAGTGAGGTCATTCAATATCGGTCTTTCTCTGTCTGATTTTATTTCCTTCAGCGTGACGTCCACAAGGCCTATTCACATTGTCTGAAATAGTTTCTCATATGGAATACAGTGTCAGTTTGGTTTATGTAAATCTACCCTCTCATTCAAGATGATGAATATCCCATCTCTTTTCATTCTGCATACAAGTTTGGAAACTGCAGCTGAAGTTTTCTTCTTTTTGAGTCATCTCCAGTAAGCTGTCAGTAATTCACTACCTATGTGTGCTGCTATTGTTTATTTGCATGGGTTTTCTGGTTTCAAAATAAAACTGGTCTCAGATGCAGCTGTCCTGGCTTGTTGTTTGAATCTTTGCACATTCCAATAGCATTTTCCACTGGAATGTCGAGTTTAATGAATGAAAAACCAGATGTTTCAGGTACATTCAGCCTGGGTTGAAAAGGGCATATATGACAGGGCCTCAATGTCTTTTGAAATAGTTAATATATCAGTAGTATACATGTCAACTCTGCAAAATTTATATCCTCTAAACATAAGCTTAATGTGCTCTGTGAAAGAGAAATTTATATCACTCAAAATGCTCAGATCACTTCACGGACAATATGACTTCGTTTACACCATCTGATATTATAAAAACTCATGAAAGTATTTATTCTGCTATAACATGATAATTTAATTACTAAAAACCTCAATTCAATACAGCATTATAAAAATTATCATTTTGATGATAAAAAGGTAGAGACTAGAGTGTCGAACACAATAACAAAGTGATTTTCTCTGAAAAAAAAATCGTGGTTAATAGAAAGTTTTTAACACTGCAAGCAAATAGCTATATAACCTAAGCATTACTGCTAATCCAGCATTTGATTACATCTTATTTTTGCTAAAGAGTAAATATATATATTAGTCACTAGCTGTGTTAGTTTGCCAGGGCTTCCTTAGTAGAATACCACTGACTAGGGTAACTTAAACAAGAGAAATTTATTTTTAAAAACTTCTAGGCCCTGGCTGGTGGCTCAGTTCCCAGCCAGGGCACATAACCAGGTTGCAAGCCAGGTCTCCAGCCAGGTCCTTAGCTGGACGCAGGTGAACAGCAACCATACATTGATCTTCCCTCCTTTTCTTCCTCCCTCCCTGGTCTTCTCTATAAAATATAATGAATAAAATATTGTTTTTAAATAAATGAAAACTTCTGAAGGCTGTAGCGTTGGTTCCTCCTAAGGCTGAGAAAAGGAGCTGTTTCACATCTTTCTCCTCAGCTTACAGATGACTATCTTCTTCACGTAGTCTTCCCTCTATATCCATTTGTGTCCAAATCTTCTCTTCTTATAAGGGCAGCAGTTATACTGGATTAATGTCCTAATGACTTCATTTTAATTTTGCCTCTTTAAAGACCCCGACTGTGATTATATTCTAAGGTACTGAAGGTTAGGACTTAAAGATATAAATTTTGGGGGAGCACAATTCAACCTATAATTTTAGCATTACCAACAGTTTCCAACATATTTTTAGCATCCGCTCTTTTGATAAGAATACACTCAAGAAACACAACTGGGGATGGATGTAATACAACAAAAATAAAATTAAAAAAAAAAAAAAAGAAACACAACTGTGTTGATTAAGCTATAGCTTCTTCATACCCTATTCCAAGGTCATACATAATTTGGTATCAGTTTATAACCAGTAGCACTCCACATAATGTAAATTATGTTCCCAAATAAATGAACTGCCTTATGGATATTATTAAAATGTGCACCAAGGTAAAAATAGCTACAAACTGGAAAAGCTTTTGAAGAGTCAGTAGGCCTGGGGGTGTTCTGGTGCAGGTTTTACCGCTGACCAGCTTTGTGACCCAAGCTCTCTGAACCTGAGCTTTCTCACTGAATTGTGACAATCAAATATAATCATTAATGTAAGGAAGCATTGAAAACCATAAAATACTATGCAAATATATGGAATTTTATTATCTTTTTAGAGGGAAGTATAACACAAACTCTTTCTGTTTCTTCCTTTCCAATCCTTAGACTTTTATTTTTCCTTCTCACCTTACTATACTGTCAAAACCTCCAATACAATGTTGAATAGTTTTCATCATGATTGGATGTTATAGCAGACTCTTAAAATAGACTCAAGAGCCCCTGGATGAAATTGTGAATGATCTGATTTATTTCTTGCATAAATGTTTATTAGAGCTGCCCATGAAGCCATCTAAGTCTTTAGTTAGCCCACTGTCTCTCCTTTCAAGAAGTCTTTTTCTTTCTGTGCTTGCGAGGCTTTGTGCCACTGATTTTCTTCTGTTCTATATTGAGTGTAAATGAGGGTTTTTAACAGTTTTTTTTTTTCTTTAATTTATCTGGCTTGAAAGTCTATAATCCATAGATTAGTACCTTTCATCCATTCTGAAAAATTCTCAACCTTTAGATCTTCAAATATTACTCTTTCCCATCATCTCTCTCCTCTTCTGAAACTTCAATTAAACATAAGTTAGATCTTCTCTCAGTATCTTCAGGGTTTCCAATCCTTTTTTTTTTTTTTCCTTGTTTCTCTATGTTGTTCTCAGAATAATTTCTTCTGAACCATTATATAGTTCAGCACTTCTATCTTTAGCTGCCTCTGATCTAGTGTTAAAACTATTCACGAAGTTTAAATTTTTCACTTATAGATTCATCTGCAAAATTGGTATTTCTGATTGATGGTTTCAGGTCTGCCACAATCACTCTCCTCTGGTTATCTTTGACCACTACACATTGCGTTTGTGAAAGTATTTATAGGAATAATTGAAGGCTTACAGTGAAGGCGCTTTCTTCCAGAGCAGATATGTGCTTACTTTGACAAGTGTGGCACACTATCAGCCCAAAACCCCCTTACACTAAAATCAAGGTTTGAGCTTTCTAAAGATCCAACGGAATTCAAGCTGACTGAAGGATTTGAATAGAGCTGGTTGTCTTATTTGAGGTTTGCTCCAAGTTCAAGTTCTCAGCTTATTGTTGGGACCATCACTGGACTGTCTACCCATGTTAGAAAGCTCTGGACTTTGATGTTTGTCTTCCAGGCCTTCAAGTCTACAAAAATGAAAGCTGTGATTTTCCAGGATCATAAAATGACCCCAAGGCACAAATGACTACTTTCTTGCTTTTCTTTCATCTTCTTTTCAGCCTTGGCCTGACAGTTTCTCACTGTTCTGTCATCTTTTCAATATTTCAAGTCAATTTTTAAAATATTGTATTCAATCCTTTTAGTGGTTTTCATCTGGAGAACTGGGAGAGTGATCTAAATCATTTAATTCCCCATTACTATATCAGCTTAACAATAACCCACAGCCTTCGGACCAACTTAATTCACCATTGCTATAAATGGAAAGTACACACGTAGGTTAATATTAAAGGAAATCAGTGTTGCTTATGAGGAAAGGAAAATCAACACACGGTTAGAATATTATACTATGTCAGGCCCTCACATATATTCTTTTACACAAGCCTTGCAAGACTACCTCAAGTGAGATAGTGTCTTTATTTCAAGGAGGCAAAACTGAACCCCTAGGAAGTTAATTAACTAAGCCTAAGTCACCTATCAGTAATTGGTGGAGCCCAAAGCTGAACACAGATATTTTTGGTACCAAATGGCTAATTTCATTATAACATAAAATAATAATTTATGCAATAAACATCTAGACAACCTTCACTATATTCACCCATTAGTAAAATTTTCACACAGTTGCTTTCTCTCTCCTCCTTCACCTTGCTCCCTCCCACCTTTTCTAGCTTCTCCTGTCTCTTTTACTCTGCCTTCTTCTACCATTAGATGGTTAAGTGTGGAAATCTTGACATTTCACCCCTAACACTTCATCTCCTAAAAACAAAAACTTTCTTTCACATCCACAACTACCATCCTGAAGGAAGTTAATATTGATATAATACCATTATGAAATATGGAATCATGAACTGGGTGAATTGGCAGACATCCACAGTGGGGTTGGCCCAAGTCACAGTAAGTGGGGGAGGGTGCTACTGACGTGGTGGTCAGAAACCATAGATCCTCACCAATGACTCCAGTGGCACTTGAGGCAACCAAAACCAGAAGGCATGGCAAAGAGCCAACAGTGACAACGTTTAGTCTCAAAGGACATTTGAGTTCCCTCTCCACTAATGGACAGTAACAGGAAAACTATAATAATCCTGGAAAATAAGAAAACTGGAAAGCTTGTTAATCAAGTTATGGATTTGGGGAACCATTATAATTTAGAGTCCAAGGTAACTATAATTTTATTTGCACATTAGTTTGTTGATGCCTACACTAAATAGATTATATTTTCAGCTACTAAAATTTCTTGAAATGAAGAACAGCAAGAAGTTAATAAGAAAATGAAGTGATTATTTCTGCATATTACAATGATAACATTCATCAAGAAAACATGGTCAGAGGAAACAAGAACCAATGTTTATCAATCCTAATTCAATGAATGCCAGTTTACATTTTAAAATCTTTTTGTTTGTTTATTTGTTTTATCCATGTGAAAGTTATGTCATATCATAAGAACTGTATCTTCATTTAAATGTTTCCATATAATATTCCATTTTTAGACACATATATTGTGACAAAGAAGGGTGTTTTGTATTCAAAAAATACTTGTCAGCAAACACTATACTAAAAATGTTAACATCTTTAAAAATATTATTTTTATTATTTCAAAATAAACCAGTTTTATAAAGTTATTGAATCAGCAGTCACTAAGTCACCATTTTGGAAAACAGAAGGAAACTTTGAAGGATTAAGGCCCATTTTCCCATTACATTCTCATGTTACTTAATACAAAATTATTTACGCCACTTGTAAAAGTTTTGATTAAGAAATGTAAAAGTAAATCTTTCTTTCCAAGAAGTTATTTTAGAGTTGTATATGTTGAAAACCTCTCAGTCAGCTTCTATGAACTTGCTACCAGGCCTGTGTCATAGTTATTCAGAAAATAGGCTGAAGACAGGCCCAAGAGCAGATCCTATCATTCTCACAAATGTTAGAAAATTATAATCATATATAGTATGCATATTTTGTGTCCATTATATATGCGTAGATATTCATTATGTACATAAATATGTGATCATGTTTTATAAAAACATTTTATGGCAATAAGTCTTTATTTTTCATACTTTTCATCTGAAAAGGCACATACCAAAATGTTAACAGTGGATAGTTCTAGGCTTAGAATTATTAGTAAGTTCTATGTGTTTTCAGTTTATTTTTCAGTTTCCCTAAAATGGCTATGTATTACTTATGCAGTAGAAATATCTATTAAAGCATTATCAATGAACAGTTTATAGCTAAGAAAGATGTTCATCATAAAAGGTTGCTATGGCAGCAGACTTCCAACTTCAGAGGGTACAATTGACCAAGGGCCTCATCTGATGAACTTTGAAGTCCATCAAGCCCTCTCTCCCTGGCTCTGCTCCCCAGCCATTACACCCCAACAAGGCTACTAAAGCCAGCCCCTTCCTGGGAGACATGGGACTCCTCTGATGGCCCATTTTACTTGACCTACCTGGGTCCTTGTGAAATTTTCCTGGACCAGATGGCTGTGCAGAATGCCACTATCCAACCCTCTGTCCTTCTCCACCTCACTTGGGGTCAGACTTAGGTCACGGTATGATGCGGCTCCCAGCTTCTCCCGGCTCCCTCCCATTTTCTCTCACAGGTATTTTCCTATGAAAGTCATCTACATTACATACTGTCTTGCTGTCTGCTTCTCAGAGGACCGGAAATAACCAGGCTGCAACACAGTACAGCACATTATAATATTTGGGTTGGAGAAAAAGGATATTTGTGTGTACGTATGTACGTATGTGTGCCTGCTCATGCGTATTCACATTATGGATATACACATAAATCTAGGTATGTTTACAATTTTTTAAAAAATCATTAAAGAATAGCTTTGTAGCTTTCTCTGGGTAGAAAAAGTGTAGGTAATTTCTGATTGGTCTATATTTTCTTTCTACTATAAATATATATTCTGTATAATTAAAAAATAAACTTTATATGTTACTAATTTACTTCAATCTGTGACAGATTTGTTTATAGCTAACTTTACACACGTAGCCAGATTAGTTAAGGACTAGCTCCGTTCATTCAGTTCTTCATAGACGCATTTGCCTGTTGTATGAAGCCCTATGCTGGTAGCTAGGGCCCATGGCCACATATAGGTAACGATGAACCAGCAAAGTCACAAAGAAGAAGCCTAAAGGCAATGTGCCCAGAGAGGCACAAAGTAAGAGCGTCAAAAGATGGGAAAAGGACATCTACCTGAAGGACCAGAGAAAATCGGTACACAGGTGGCATTTTAACTAAACCCTAAAGGAACGGGTAACAACTGTTTTTTTGTTTTTTGTTTTTTTGTTTTTTGTTTTTTGCTTTGGAAATGGACTGAAACAGCCTCAGCAGTTGGGGACAGAGTTTGGGAGAGCTTCAGGGTTTGAGGCTGAGTTCATTCCTACTCTCATTTGTGCCAGCGTAAGTCCCATCCGCGGACTTTCTCCTTGTGAGGGTCCCCCTGCCAGCCCAGTGGTGACCCAAGGTCACTGTACTGTTGGTTTTCTGGCCATTTGATATGGTTTCCTCACATTTTTATCTCAGCTTAAAGGTGATCTCATTACCTTTAGAGATGCTTTTGGTTTTTGTATTGATCTCTTCCCCATTTGTGCTGTTGGGTGCAGTAGATTTTACCAGGCTGCCTCCTCCTATTCCCGCAGTGACGGAAGTCAGGGGACCCCACTTTCAAGTGTCTACTGTCTGCTTTAGTCAGATCAACTCTCTTTCTCCCGCCTCAGGAGTTGGGCCTGTCCTGATTCACCTGAGACAGACTGTGATAGGACAGCTCATATTTGATAGGTAGAAGTGACAAAATGTTAAAAATTGGGGTATCTGGATAAAAGCTGTATAGGAGTTCTGTTATTCTGAAATGTTTTTATTAAAATTTAAATTATTTTAAAACAAAACATGTTTCAAGTTACACAGACTGTAAAAATGAAAGGTAAAAATAGAATATTGAATAAAAAGAAACAATACAAAAATGTAAAAAAAAAAAAAAAAAATGGGAAACATGGCAGGTACAATAGCAAAGGACTAGGTCCCAGTGTTTCACCTTCATCTGACTTTACAAATTAGTGACAGGTGTACCATAATCATGCCTCACAACATCTCCCATCATTTCACCTAGAAGACTAGACTCATTTGTTGTTGTTTTTTTAAAGATTTTATTTATTATTTTTAGAGAGAGGGGATGGAAGAGAGGGAGAGAGGAAAAGAGACATCAATGTATGGTTGCCTTTCACCTGCTTCCAGCTAGGGACCTGGCTGGAGACCTGGCTTGCGGCCTGGTTATGTGCCCTGGCTGGGAATCGAACCAGCGATCGTTGGGTTCACAGGCTGGCCCCTTATCCACTGTGCCATCAGCCAGGGTCTAGACTCATTTGTTTAAAAGTAGCTTAGTATGGCAATCTTTTCAAACTTGGAAATAGAATTTCAATGATGTTGAAAATTATTTTATCATGAGTAGAACATCTTTCCTCCCATTCAAATATTGTAGCTTTCTGAAATGTTCATGAATAGTATGCATGGGGTAAACTTGGGGTGGAGGTACACACTATTAACATAATCTAACATCACACTCTGCTACATAAGCCCCTAATGTTACTCCGCTCACCACAAGCTGAAAATGCAAATACTACCATAGCTTGCCATTTTGAGTGAATTCTCTTTTTTTAAGGACCCTGTACAAATCTCACAAGACGGGTCTAATTCAGGAACCATTAAATGTACAAAAGTACCTCCTAACCATTTCTGTACCTCAGCTGTCCTGTCTGTGCTTCACTGTTAGTAGATGAACTGTTAGAATCTAAAACCCTTGAGACATTGTCACGTGGAAAGAAAAGTCATTCAAAGAAAAAACAATAGAACACAGAGTTCTTCAGTGAAATGCTGACTTTGAGTGTAAAATAGACAAAGCCGTTATTCATAAATCTGAGGTAACATTCTTTTCAATTTTATTTAAAGAAATGCTATAGTAGCTGAAACTGGAGTCCACAAGTGTTTCCTTAACATGTCATTTTTTCCTCCAATTAAGATACATAGACTTATTATTATAAAGTTCTTCAGGATTCTTAAGATTTTCCATTTCATAATGGTGAGCATTTCAACATTGATTTTGGAAAAAAATGTTTAGAAAATTTTGTGAATATTTCTAGTAAGTAAACCAATAATTAGGTCTAGAAACATGAAGATTACCCGGTGCCTCTCCTCACCCCCACCTCCAAACAATCAAAGTTAGTGGGGTTTTCTTTTTATTTATATAGGAATTTTGCTCTTACAGAAGCAAAAGAAAGGGAAAGAAGATGGGATGCTATTCTACAGATCTATAAAATCTGGGCTAAATAGGCTTACAGAAAACTTGCTATATGCTGGGCACTGCACTCCTGCTGGGTTCATCAGGGCAAGAAACTAGGGAAGGACAAGGGACTCTGCGTATGTAGAGATAGGAAGGCGTGAAAGACTTCCCAGTTTATTATTTTGCAGTTTCTAAACTTTTGAGACTAAGAGCCTCTTTTTAATATAAGTACATTAAAATGTAGCTCTCTACCCAATAGCACTTGTACTTTTGTCCATTTAATTTTCAGACCATGCTTGGGACCCGTATAAAATCACTCATTCCTTACAATAAACCCGTAGTCCTGGCAGGTGGCCAGGTCCTCCTGTGTCCCATCTGAGGCTGGGACACTGTTCAAAGCCCGAAGAGTCGTGAGTCACTCTTCAGTGAGAACTATTCAGTGCAAGTGTGACAAGCTTTAGGGCCTTGGGTTCCACAAAAGAGTGGGTTGAATTAAGGACTTTTGGCCAATTTAGCACAATAATGGGTGCAGAGCCCTAAGTACTTAATATCCAGATAGTGCAAGTAAGGTCAAGTTCAATAAGGACAGAGAAGAGTAACAGGGACAAGGGGAGAGTACTCTTGCACCCTAAAGTCTTATTTATATACGTAAACATTTATACAGTTGGGGGGAAGTTTTAAACAGGATGGCAAATCAAGGAAGAGGCAAACGCCCATAACTCCTCCATTCCATTACAGCCCCATCCTGCGGAAGAACCAATGCAAACCAAAGGCCAAGGCTCCTCACATGTTTTGTCTGCTGCCTGTCAAGGTTTCTTTTTCCGTAGTTCTCTTACCCGTCATGGAAATGAGGTCAGTACTCTGTGATTGTCATTTTGTTCCAAATTCTTGAAATATTTTATCATTTACCAAAGACTTCCCTACTGAGTTAGGGCAGGAAAAATATCAATGTGCAAAACCTGAGAATCTTAATTAAAAAAAAAATTTCAATTTTCTTGGCTTAAGTTAAACAAAGAGTATTCCTGAAGGTCTTTAGAAGGAAAATAATTTAAAGACACAGTTTTATTTTGTTTATTTTTATTGGAGAGTTGTATTTTGTTTGATGGTGTGTAAGCAACAATTTCATTGTTAAAACTTCAAAGATACTACTTCCCAAAAGTATAAAGAATAATGTCACCATCCCAAGTTCTGTTTTGAAGTCTATCTTTCCAGACTTTTTTCTATACATGTGCAGAAGACACATGGCCACCATTCTAAATGTGATCAGAGTATTTTTTTAAAATAATCTGTTTTGTAATCTACCTCCTTCACTTAATATTGTGGCATCTTTTCATGTTAGCACATGTACATCTATAATACATTATACTTTTTGATCATTGCCTCATATTGTACCAATGTACCATAATTTGGTTCATTATGTATTATATTCAGGTTGTTTTCCATTTTCTACTTTATTCCTATTACATGAAAAATTGAAATAGAGATCCTTGAATGTATACCTTCAAATATACATCCAATTATTTCTTGCTAGGAGTAGAATTGCTAAATCAGACAGCTTGCATATTTAAAATCCCAATACACGTTGTTAAACAGACTTGTGGGAAGCTGACACTAATTCTATTCCCATCCCAGGAAGCAAGAATGCCTCTGTCTCCATAGTACCAACATTGAGGTTTTGCTTTATATTAATTTCTACCATTACTAAATTTAAAAATTAAATATTATTGTCTTTTGAGTATAATTGACTATAGAGAATGAATTTATTCTCCTATGTTTATTGACTATTAACAATTTTTAAAACTTATTTATGTCTTTTGTCTATTTCCTGATAGCCTGTGGGATTTTTTAAATTATATTTCATTGATTATGCTATTATAGTGGTCCTGATTTTCTCCCCTTAGCTCCCCTCCACCCAGTAACCCCATACACACACTCTCTCTCAGGAAGTTGTGAAGCAAGAGCCAAGACCAGCCATTCATATGGCAAAGCAGCTGGGTGGGCCCATAAGTTGGGTGGGGTGGAGTCTCTGGGGATCCCAGCAGTGTTTTCGCGGTTGATGAAGTCTCAGATATGGCACCAGATTGTCAGCTCTGTGGGGACAGGGGTTAGAAAAGGGACAATGGCCTCTGCTCACCTTGATGCCAGGCACTTCACTTCCTCCCTTTATGCCACTGGTGCATGTCAAGCTGCTGCCCTGGTGCTGGAGCTCAGAGGGTGTGAGTCTGAGTAGCTGAGTCCATGTGTGGGTTCTTTAAGAGGAACTGCTTGGGGCTCCGGCAGGTTCTTCCACTGATTCAATCCCTGCTGGGTTTTGCAGCTAGAAGTTGTGGGGACTTACCTTCTTGGCATTGAAATCCTAGGGCTGGGTATCCTCACCCTTGAGATATTTCTCCTGAATTTTTATCCACCACATGGGAATAAGGGACCAGCACATTTGGTATTTATACCCCTCCTGCAGTTGTCAGACTTCGATTCAACTTGGTTTCTGATGGTTCTGAGTGTTAGTTGTTCTATATTTTAGTTGTAATTTTGATGTGGCTGTACTAAGAGGCAAGCCATGTTTACCTATACCATTATTTTGACTGGAAGTAGCCTGTGGAATCTTAACCTTATACCTTTTAATAATCCTTTGTATATTAGGGATAGTAATTTTATACCATATGGACTATAAACTCTGTAAGGGCCAAAACCATATTCTTCATCATAATACAGCCAGCCTCTAGTTCAGCAATGTTCCAACTCTTTCATCTCATGGCACACATAAACTATTATAAGTGCCAAAATTCTGTAGCACACCAAAAGGTATATTTTTGCCAATCTGATAAAAAATGGTACAATTTTGATTCATTCACACTGGACAGCTGTGGTATTGATGGCTATCCTTTTCCTATTTAAAAATCTGAAAGAAAAGAGATTGGTGCCCTTGACCATTTGGTCACGTATTGCATGTTTTAAAAATTCTTGTCCCGGCTGGGGTGGCTCGGTGGATTGAGTGCCAATCTGCAAACTGAAATATTTCTGGTTCGATTCCCAGTCAGGGTACTTGTCTGTGTTGCAGGCCAGGTCCCACGTTGTGGGCCGCCAATTGATGTTTCTCCCACACATCAAGGTGTCTCTCCCTCTCTCTCCCTTCCCCTCTCTCTGAAAATAAAATCAAAAAAAAAAGAAAAAGAAAGAAAAGAAAAAATCTTGTGGCGCACCAGTTGAAAATTACTACTTTAGTGCAATGTCTGATCCAGGACAGATACTCAAAAAATATTTGTGGTTTGACTGACATTGCCCATCATATATGTGATAAGTATATTTTTCCAGTTTATGTTTCTCTTCATCTTTTTTACTGTCCACCACCCAAAAGTTGTAAATGTCATGTACTAATCATCTATCAATATATTCCTTTATGATAGATGCTATTTTAGTCATGCAGTTCTTATATCAAGATTATAAAATAATAAATGAATTACATATATACTGCATGTGCTGTGAACCATTGCAAACACTTGACATATGTTCATTCATTTAATCCTTGTAAGAAGCTTTATGTCTGATAGAGTATATATCTCCCTAACCCCCACTAACACCTTTTAAAAACCTATTCTGGCCATGCATTTCATTAATTTAAATATGTAATGCTTTCACATTTTCTAAGTCAGAAGGTGCGGGGAAAATTAAGTGAGATGTCTCACTTTTTCTCCTAGTCTCAGCTGCCCTCTGTTTTTCTCCCGTGTCTGTGGTTCCCTCCCCTTTTCACACAGATTGTAGCATGCTTGCGCACACCGATCTGCAGCCTGCTTATTTGATTCACTTAATGAAATACCCACATGCTCTTTAAAATCACTTTGTCAACTTTTGATTGTGACTGAGTTAGCATTATTTCTGAATAGTTGATCTTTTCGATCTTTATCTAATAAGCTAGAAAAAAATCTCCTTTGTTTTTTAACTTATGCTTACATTATTACCAATGAAGTAATTCACTTTCATATAGTTACTGGCCATATGGATTTTCTGTAAGTTCAATTTCTCATCCTAAACATCTCAATGAAAGAGAAAGTTTGAGAAGGTTGCAGGACAATTAAAATCATTTCTCAATACTTTAAAAATCTAATTCATGCCCTGGCTGGTGGCTCAGTGGATAGGCACCAGCCTGTGAACCCAGGGGTCGCTGGTTCGATTCCCAGCCAGGGCACATAACCGGGTTGCAAGCCATGTCTCCAGCCAGTCCCTAGCTGGAGGCAGGTGAAAGGCAGCCATACATTGAAAAAAAAATCTAGTTCATTATTCTCACCAAAAGCAATTTCTTAACGTTACTTTTTTGTTTCTCATAATAGGATAACAACTCTCCATCATTCAGGCTCAAAAGTCAGTGTTTTCTTCGAAAACTTTTTCTCCCTCACTCCCTACTTTATTTCACTTGCCTAAAGTGATTTTTAAAAATCTATCATCAAAGTTTCTCACCTCTGAACCTTTTTTTTTTTTGCCACAACTTGGGTTAGGTCCTCCATACCTTTGCCTAGTAAGAGTCAGTTTTATGGTTTCCCCTCCTCTCTCTTCCTTCTCTTCCTAAGCTGAGGATAAATGAAATACAAATGCAATTATTTTCTATTGTTCATAAAACTTGAATAGTGGACCACTGTCTCCCAAATTTAATCCACCTTGCTACCTTTTTCTCTCTACACCACTATTCCACATTCTTCCTATAGTTCAGCAACACCAAACTACGTAATGTTCCTAAAATATGCTCTATGCTTTTCTTCCTTTTCCTATGCCTCTGCTTTTGCATGACATGCATTGAAATGCCCTCTCTTTTTATTAACTTACTTTACTTTAGTTATATTTTTTGGTTTCTTGTAATCCCATCCCTTCTCCAGGGCTCATCTGAAATATCATCACCAAGAAACTTTTCCTGTGTTCCCCTCCTCCTCTGAACTGCCTACCTTGTTATTATCACCACTGTAAATTGTTTAAGCAAAGAGAATTAAGTCTCTCATTATGGTGAAAAAAACCTGGCATATAAGGAGGATCTGTTCAAAGGCCCACTGTTCACTTACTAAACATTTTAGATTGGGTAAGTCATTTAACCTCTTGAACTTTAATATCTTTTGTGATGAATTTGCAGTGGTAGTAATAATGTATATAGCAAAAGAAACTGAAGAACAAAGTTGACAGTGTATGGGGAAAAAATCCTCATTTGTAACCCCTGGGGGTCACCACTATTCTGACTTGTGTCCCCATCAATTAGTTTTGCCTGGTCTTGAATTTAACATATATGGAATCTTACAATGTGTATTCTTTTGTGCCTGACCTTTTTTCTCCTTTCAGAATGTCTGTGAGATTCATCTATTTTGTTGTGTATCAGTAATTCATTCTTTTAAAATATGTAAACATTTCATTAAAAGGTAACTTACATGCCATAAAATTCACCCTTTCAAAATGTGAAATTCAGTGGTTTTTAGTATATTCAGAGCTGTGAAACCATCACCAATATATAATTTTAGAGCATTTTAATTATCCTAAAAAGAAACCTGTACCAGTTAAGCCACTCCATATTCCTTCTGCCCCTGGCAATGACTAATATATTTTCTGTCTCTAGGAATTTGTCTAACCAGGACAGTCCATATACACGGAATTACATAATATATGGTCTTGTGACTGGCTTCTTTCAGTTAGTATAATATATTTATGTTTTATCCATGTTGTAGCATGCATCAGCATTTCATTCCTTTTTATTGCTGAATAATATTCCATTGTGTGAATGTACAATGCTTACCATTTATGGACATTTGAGTTGTTTCTACTTTTTGGCTATTATGAATAATGTGGACATATGTTCTCATTCCCCTTAGTTTTTATCTAAGTTTTTAATTAAGATGAAGTCTAGCTTATCTACATTTTCTTTTGTTGCTTATGCTTTTGATATATCTAAGAAACCTGTACCCAATACAAGGTCATGATTTACTCCTGTATTTTCTTCTAAGACTTTTAAAAGCATTTGGGTTTATGGTTCATTTTGAGTTAGTTTGTATACATGGTGTGAGGTGTAGTTTCAATTTCACACTTTTGCATATGAATATACATTTGTCCCAGAATCATTTGGTGAAACAACTATTCTCTCTCCCTTTTGAATTGGCTTGGCATTCTCACCGAAAATTAATTGACCATAAATAAATGGGGTAGTTCATTCTTTTTTATTAGGTAATATTCCATCCTTGATAGACACTTAGCATGTTGTCAGTTTAGGGCTACTAAGAATAAAGCTATTGTGAATATTTAATTTAGGACTGTTATGAATACATATGAGGCCTGTCCCGAAAGTATCGAGCCAATGTCAATTTAATTAAAAGAGTTTGCACCACCAGTACTTTCGGGACAGACCTCGTACGCTATGACTATTTATGTACATGCTTTTTTTTTTCTTTAATGCTCCTTCATTTCTTAAAAAAAAAAAACAAAAAAAAACTTTTCTTCATTAGTTTTAGAGAGAGGGGAAGGGAAGGAGGAAGAAAAGGAAAGAAATATCAATGTATGGTTGCCTTCCACCTGCCTCCAGCTAGGGACCTGGCTGGAGACCTGGTTTGCAAACTGGGCAGGTGCCCTAAGTAGGAATTGAACCAGCGACCTTTGGATTTGCCAGCCAGTGCTCAGTCCACTGAGCCACACCAGTCAGGGCTGTACATGCTTTTTGGTTGTCATATGCACTCATTTCTTCTGGGTATATACCAATAGGAGAGGTAGGAAGATGGATGAGAGAGAGAGAGATAGATAAGGAATTGGCTCATGTGATTATGGGGACTGGCAAATTCAAAATGTACAGAATGCCTGCTGGCAGGCTGGGGACCTAGGGAGAGCCAATGTCACAGTTTCAGCTCAAAAACCATCCGACTGGAGAACTGGAAAGAACTGATATTCCAGGTCAAGTCAGAAAGACATCTGCTAGAGAATTTCTTCTACTTGGGGAAAGTTGCTCTTTTGTTCAAGTCAAACCTTTGACAATTGCACAAGGCCCACCCACATTATGAAGGACAGGCTGCTATATTCAAAGTCCACCAATTCAAGCTCTGGCTGGTGTGGCTCAGTGGATTGAGGGTCAGCCTGCAAACCAAAGGGTCACAGGTTCGATTCCCAGCCAGAGCACATGCTTGAGTTGCAAGCCAGGTCCCCAGCTGAAGGCATGCAAAAGGCAAACATACGTTAATGTTTCCCTCCCTTTCTTCCTCCCTCCCTTCTCTTCTCTCTAAAAATAATAAATAAAATCTTGAAACAAAGTCCAATTTAAAAGTTAATATACAAAACACCCTCACAAACCTACCCTAAACAATGTTTGACCAATTGTCTGGGCACAATAACCCAGCCAACTTGACACATAAAATAAACCAACATAGTTGGGTCATAGAGTAGGCACATATTTTGCTTATTTAAATACTGCCAAAGAGATTTCCACTGTGGTTGAACCAATTTACATTCCCATCTGCAGTGCATGAGAATTCAAGTTGCCTTATAGCTCTCTTTGTCAACACTTGGCACTGTCAGACTTTTTAATTTAATCATTTTGGTGGGAAAGTAGTGATATGTCATTGTGTTTGCAATTTGCTTTTCCCTGATATGAATTATGCTGAACATTTTTCCATGAACTTATTGGCTATTTGGAGATCTACTTTGTAGAGTACCTCTTCAAGACTTTCCCCCATTCTAAAAACTGGATTGTTTGGTTTCCCTTATTGATTTATAGAAGTTTTTCTACACAGTCTAAATGAGTTCATTGTCAGATATACATATTGAAATATATTCTTTCTACACTACCCACTCTCATGATAATGTCTTTTGATTAAGAGAAGCTTTGTTTCTTTAACCTTTCTTTTAGGTCTATGAGCCATCTTGAATGAACTCTTTTGTATATGTTATGAAGCAGAAGTCAAGTATCTTTTTTTTTTCCCTGTATAAGTAGCCAATTGCGCCAGCACCATTTATTGAAAGTATTACTCTTTCCTCACTGAATGGCAGCAATGCCTTTGTCATAAATCAAGTTCTATTTCTGGATTCTCAATTATGTCCCTCCGGGGTATTCATCTGTCCTTGTGCCAGTACCACACTGTCTTAATTACTGAGGCTTTTAGTAAGTCTTTAAATTTGGTAGAGTAAGTCTCTTACTCTTCTTCAAAATTGTCTGTTATTCTATATCTTTACATTTGCACATCAATTTTAGAATCAACTTTCAAGTTGTACACACACAAACACACGTGTATACACACATATTTTGGGATCTTCTTTTCTTTCTGGTTTATTTTTGTCTCAGAAAATGTCCCTTCCCCTAAAAAGTTAAATTCGCCTTTCATGTCTTCACTGCTATTTCCATATGCTTCCCCGGGGTGCTCCACAACCATTCCCTCATCCTTGCATTGTCAGTCTTTCATACTACTTTAAATTTGCACCTAAATCTATACACATGGCCAAATGTCTCACTTCCTGCCTAATCAAAACAAATAAAAGCAAATATTTTCAACCTTACAATACTCTTACATTACCTTCCCCTTCTTTTTGCCATTTAATATTTTAATTATAAAATTTCTAAAACATTACAGATGCTTTGGAACTCTGCATCTGATAGGTTGGTTATCTCCATTTCATTTAGTTCTTTTTCTGGGGTTTTGTTCTGTTCTTTCTTTTGGGACGTCTTTCTTTTGGGACATGCTTCCTCAGTTTGGCAGCCTCCCTGTTTTTGGTTCTGTGTAGAGATGCTTTTACTCCATATCTTAGAAAAGGCACCTGTAAATTGTGTGTGGTGGAGCCTTGGTTACTCACCAGGGCAGGGCAACTCGCTTCACCTCTATGTGCCTCTTTGTGGTGGGGAGGGATCGGAAAGGGGATAATTCTGCTGCTTGGCAGACGTCTAGAGGTTTGCCGGGCACCCACCCCATTTCCAGTCACTTCACCCACTTCCCATATGCAACTTTCACTGTTCCAATTGTTGCGCTGGTCATGAATCTCAGAGTGGGTGGGTCTGTACGTGTTCTAAGTGGGTCCTTTTAAACAGACTCTCCTGAAAACCCTGCAGTTTCTTCTGCCACCCCAACCTCCACTGGTTTTCACAGCTAGAAGTTATGGGGCTTTATCTTCTGGGTGCTGGTCTGTGGGCTGTGTGGCCTGGCCTGGGGCTGGGATTGCTCACCCCAAGGTGTCCCTCTGGATTTTTATCTACCACGTGGATGTGGGACCACCCATTCGGCCACTGTCACAACTGCCTCTCTGGGCCACACCTTGTCTCTGTGCCTTTGCAACTGTCTTTGTGATTCTACTCCTCTTACCCGTCTGAATGAATGTGGCTTTTTAAATCCTTGTTTGTTGGACTTCCATTCAGCTCTATTTTCTGATGGTTCTGGTTGTTGTTTGTTTTGAGATACAGTTTTCATTCTCTCCTTGGTTGCACAAGGAGATGAAGCACGTCTACATATGCCTCTGTCTTGGCCAGAGTCCCTGAAACAACTCTCTTTATATATATATATATATATATATATATATATATATATATATATATATATAAAATTTTATTGTTGTTGTATTACGTCCATCGCCTTTTTGCTCCCCTCTGTCCCCCTCCCCACCCACCCATTCCCCCCAAAGTCAATCCCACCTGTTGTCCATGTCCGTGGTTCCTTTATACTAGGTTCTTACCTAAGCTACTCCCCTTCCTTGCCTCTGCCTCCCCCCTCCCCTCAACCCCTTTCCCCCTGACCACTGAAGGCCTATTCCGTGTATTCATATACTTGGTTCTGTTTTGCTTGTTGTTAGTTTTGCTCATTATTGTCCCATAATGGATGAGATCATATGATATTTGTCCTTCACTGACTGGCTTATTTCACTAAGCATAATGCTCTCCAGTTCCATCCATGTTGTTGCAAAGGGTACAATGTTGGTGGGAATGTAGGCTGGTGCAGCCACTGTGGAAAACAGTATGGGGTTTCCTTAAAAAACTAAAAATGGAACTGCCTTTTGATTCAGCGATTCCACTACTTGGACTATACCCAAAGAACCCTGAAACAACTCTCTTAAAGGTCACAATTACCATCCAGTTAACAACCCAGTATCTCTAAGTTGACATGACTTTGAATCTCTACATAGCAGTGTTGGCCTTAAAACTCCATTTGTTCTTGATTTCTGTGCAATATATGGCCTAGTTTCACCTACTTCTCTGACCATATATTCCCAGCTTCCACTTCATCTCCAGGGTTGTCTTGTAGACACCCCACCTCTACTTTGGCTCTATTTATTTTCTCTCTGCAGATGATGTCCAATGTATAGCCCCATCTTTGATACTTCATTCTAAACTCCAGTCCCATGTTTTTGTATGTTGATCACGTCCACCTAGATCATCTCTTTGGCATCTCTAATTAGGACTATTACAACAATCACATTTTCTTCCTAACATCCTCTCTTCCTATGTATTGTAGGCATTTAGGCTTAACTCCCAGAGTCATCTTAAACTCTCACATCTCTGTCTTTGACTCCTTAACATTTTTCAATCATATAAACCAGGGACTACGTCATGAGAGGGTGTGTGATTTAACCAGGGCCTAGGAGATGGGAAGGAAGTCAGCCAAGGGGTGAGAGAAGTGGTTCTCAGAAACATCTTCCCTCTCTTATGAGGATCTCTCTTCTTCTTCACTGGACATTATGACCTTGGGATATAATACCTAAAACTGCCATTACCATCATTATCATCTTGTCATTAGCCAGAAAATGATGTCAACACCCAAGACATCAGAGCAGAGATGGAAAGAACCTGGTCCTTGGTGATAGTATTAAGCTCTGTTCTAAATCTTTCAAACCTGCAGTCTACTCTATCTTGTAATTTCCAAATTTGTGAGATATAAATTTCCTTATTGCTTAAGCCATTTTAAACCAGGATTTACATGCAGTTGAAAACATCCTTAATGATAGACTATATCAGTTCCTCATCATCTCTCAGTTGAGCTATGCAATGCTATTTGGTCTTTGTGCCTTCAAATCCAATCCATTTCATACATATGCTGCTATTATCTTTCCTAAAGAAATATTTGATTATGTCTCCTATCTTGTTCAAAGACCATTAATAACTTCCTATTGCCTAGAGAATAGTCCAGGCTCAGCAGCTTAGCACTTGTGGGTTTTTTGTTGTTGTTGTTGTTTTTAAAGGTTTTATTTCATTATTTTTAGAAAGATAGGAAGGGAGAGAGGCAGAGAGGGAGAGAGACATCAATGTATGGTTGTGTCTCACCTGCCTCCAGCCACCGACCTGACTGGAGACCTGGTTTGCAACCTGGTTGTGTGCCCTGGCTGGGGAATCAAACCTGCGACATTTGGGTTCGCAGGACGGCGCCTCATCCACTGTGCTACCAGCCAGGGCAGCACTTGTGTTTTTATACAGATCTACCCTCTTTTATATACCTTGTGTTGTAGACAAGCAGAATTAAATTCTATCTCTTCAAAATGCCTCTCCTTTTTCTGCCTAGTTCAAGTACTCTTGATCCACTTCCTCCTGTCCATATGCAATCTCCTTCTTGAAATAGTTCCTACTTCCATATTCTGCCAAATAATCTCTCCTTCCTTTAAGCTTCTGAAGTATTTATTACAGTCTACCTTGTACCACTGTTATGTATATAGTGTAACCACTTCTACTACCTGTGCTATTTAATAGAATGTTCTGTAAAGACGGTTAATGAGCACTTGAAATGTGGCTGGTGCAATTAAGGGCCTGAATTTTTAATATTGTTTAATCAATGTATATGTAAATATTGGGTTGGCCAAAATGTCAGTATGGTTTTTCTATACAATAAGACACAATTTTTTCATTAGCACCAATAAATTTATTGATTGGTTGTATGTCAGCTATCTCCCATGCGGTAAATATTGATTGTTCTCAATGTCTCAATTTGGTCACTATCAACTTCAACTGGTCTACCCAACCATGGAAATCTGCAGCACAGAACTTCAGAAACCACTTTTGACACATTCAGTCAGTCACAGCAGTCCATACACTGCACAAGTCTTCTTTAAATTTCAGTTGCACTTTCACCATTCTTGGAATAATAAAGTATAAGATGCCAAAAAAGTTGCCTATTTTCTCCCATCTTCAATATTAAAATGGCTACACAGAAATTCACCAACTTTGAATTTTTTAAATGTGCACTGATGTAATAGCTGTCACAATACAATCTAACAAAATTGTTTTGAATGAAGCTAAAGATGACCAATCACTACTTAGAGCCATCTTATGGGAAGGACAAACAAAATTTTTGGCCAACAGGAAGCTAGTGGCCACCGTCTTAGAGGGCACAGTACTAGACTAAAAGGATCCTGAATGCAGTGCAGGGATTTTATCTTACTTCCATAATCACTACAGAGTCCCTACCAGAAAGACTGCTTTTATTCTCTTAGTTTCTCCACATAGCCTTGTTGATAATAGACACTGAATATTTATTGGATCATTAATATGAAGATCACATTGACCATATATAGAAGTGTTCTTATTTTTGTTCCAAATTCAAGTAAATAGGGAAGAAGGACCAAAACTCCCGGCTGTTACTGAGAAACAAATGGCCAGTTTCATTGTAAAGTGATCTCTCTCTCTCTCTCTCTCTCTCTCTCTCTCTCTCTCTCTCTCTCTCTCTCTCTTCCCCACCCTACCCACCCCATCCCTCTCTCTGTCTCAGAACATTCATCCTTAGTCAAGTAGAGAAACTTCTTTGTTTTTAAAACTTTCAATTGTACAATAACCTCAAACTTAGTAAAAAATTGCAAGAATAGTACAGAAATTTCTGTTATTCACCAAGGTTTTTATGTACTTAAACATTTCTTAGAATTTAAAACTACCATGTGGTTGCCATGGACTGGGGAAAGGGAACTAGTGTTTAGTAGATAAAGAATTTCTGTGTTACAAACTGAGAAGTTCTAGAACTCACTTGCACAGTAATTTGAATATGCTTAACACTACTGAACCCTACATTTAAAATGGCTAAGATGGTAAATTTAACGTTATGCTTTTTCACCACAATAAAAGAAAAACTCATACCATCATCTTTAAGTATGAGAACAGCTAATCCATCTTTGAAAAATAAGCTATAATTTTATCATACATTCCCAAAAAAGCAAGCATCTTCTCTTTTGTCCTGTGAATTATTCCTCTAGGAATCAATCTGTTCTTGTACTTTGGAAACCTTATTTTGGGGAAGTTTCTTACAGCTGATTTTTAATTCCTTATTTCATTTTTAAAGATTTTATTTATTATTTTTAGAGAGAGGGGAAAGGAGAGACGCAGAGAGGGAGAAGAGGTATCAATGTATGGTTGCCTTTCACCTGCCTCCAGCTACGGACCTGGCTGGAGACCTGGCTTGCAACCTGGTTATGTGCCCTGGCTGGGGAATAGAATCAGCGACCTTTGGGTTTGAAGGCTGTGGCCTTATTCACTGTGCCACCAGCCAGGACTAATTCCTTATTTTATAACCCCTTTTCATCATATCCCAACCTCAATGGAAATAAAATTGATTCTTCAATAAAAACAACATAATAACATTCACCTATTTTTAGATTTTGTTAATAATTTCTCTCTGTATTTGGGAGACTAAGAGGTTTTTTTTTTACTTTATTTGAGAGAGAATGTAAGGGAGAGAGAAAGAGGAAGAGAAACATTCATGTGAGAGAGAAACATCAATCAGTTACCTCTCCTACACACCCTGACTGACCAAACCCACAACCCAAGCAGTGCCCTGAAGGGGAATCCAACAAGCAACCTTTCTTTCCACAGTATGAGGCCCAACCAACGAGCTGCCGGGTCAGGATGAGGAATTTTTGCATGTGTGTAATTTTCCTGAACCACTTGAAAGAAAATTGCATGTGTTTTCTTACAAGATGAAACATAACATACTATAAATTTAACACTGATACAGAACTTTAATCTAAAGTCCATATTCCGGCTGCATCAATCATCCCAACAATGTCCTTTATAGCATTTTCCTCTTCCAGTAAAGGATTCAGTTCAGGGTCACGTACTGCACTTAGTTTCCTTTAATCTGAAGCTTGGTTTTGCTTTTATGACACTCACAGTGTTTGAAGGATACAGGCTCATTATTTTATAGAGTTTTCCCATATTTGGGCTTGTCTGATGCTTCCTCATGATGAGACCCAGGTTCAAGTTCTTCAGTGTAGGTGCAAGGATGTGTAGGTGCAAGGAAGTGTAGGTGCAAGGATGTGTAGGTGCAAGGATGTGTAGGTGCAAGGAAGTGTAAGTTCACATACCTTCTCTGCCACCCACTGGTTCTTAGACTTGACCTAGTCACACCTATCATGTTCCTAAATTTATAAAGCATTGTATCTCTATTAAATTGTGTACATATACATTTCATTAGATACATTAACCATCTCAAAAGCAATCGTTGGCTTTGTGCTTATAATGGTTTCAAAGACAAGTGAAACATTTAATTAGGAATTCAGTTTCCCTCTTTTCATCAATTATTTTAATATTGTGTGGAAGTAATTCCTCAAAAAGAACTACTGTAAAGTATTAAAGTTCAGTGATTTCTTAGTATTCCCGGTGACCTAATTAAAACCAGTCTTTCCATTTTTAAAATCCTAATCTACTTTTACATCTCTTAATAAAATCGACAGAAATGCAGAGATTTCTAAGTAATACACACTTTTGGCTTCCAAAGTAGTAAAGGTTTGGAATGGGTACTATATTCCAAGATTTCAGGTATTTTTAAGTGTGTGGGCACCAAAACTGGGAAAAGTCCCTTTAGATTAAAGTTTGCACTTAAAGGACGCTTAAAAAAAAGGAAAAAGAAAAAAGCCTGTCATTGTAGCTATAGCACTCACACTGGCAACAGAATATGGTCCTTGGGTATCTTTCTGGGGAGTAAGAAAGAATTGTTCCAAGGGAGAAACTGGCAGATAGGGAAATGTTGGACAAGGGCAGAAAAAATGCCGTCGTGTTTTGGGCACCATGAAAGCGCTAGAATGTTTGAATAAATATTTCACATTGTGAGAAATGTCTGCGTGTTTTCCTTCCTAGAGGAAATTAAATATTTCTTTAAGAGGATAGAAAGAAGTCTCCCCTTCTCCCCCAGGTTAAAGTTGGCTCCGGCTCTGCTTCTAGGACTTCTAGGAACGCGCAATTAAAAGAAAATCGAAACAACAAAACGCCTTTAGGGTGGCTTTTTTTTTTTTTTTTTTAATACCCCCCAACCCCAAGCGCTCAAGAAAACTCAAAATACTGGGGCACTTTTTTCAAGGCTGGAAGCCGGGAGTTCCGGGGCTTCCAGGGCACCTCCCGCACACTCCGGGGCGCCTCCGGTCTCCGGCCACGGTCCCCGCCGCCGCCCCGAGGGGGTGTGACCCGCCCGCCGCCCGCGCCGGCCTCCCCGCCGGCCCACCTGCCGCGCTGCGCAGCCGGGCGCCTCCGGAGCAGGGCCGTCCGGCCCGCGGGCCCCGGCCACCACCTCGGCGCGCTAGACCCCGACCCGCACCGTCCGCCGACCGCCGCCCCAGGCCCCGGCGGACGGGGGCTGGAGCTTCTCCCCTGTCGGTGCAAACTGCGACCGGCCTCGGCGAGGGGAAAGCCCCGCACTCCCTCCGCACCCGGACACCCGGCTCCGAAGTCTGCGCGGCCCGGGCAGAACCAGAGACAGGGGGACACGGGCTCCCGGGCCCGGCCGGGCCGTCAGCGCCGCGCTCTCGCCCGCGCGGCCTGGCGGCGTCTCCCTCCGGCCCCCGCACGGCGGGCGTGGAGTCTGCGAGCGCCGGGGGAGGGAGCAGGGCGGAGAAAGAGCATCCCCGCGCCGCGGCCGCCCGCCGCGCCCCCGCCGCCCGGCTGGGGGAGGCCTCGTCACAGCCGCCGCCTCAGCAGCGGCCGCAGATCTCGCGGTGTTTGCCGGCCGCGGCGCCGCCATATTGTGTGACAGTATTTTGATTTGCTCCGGGCTGGCAGCGCCGCGGCGAGAGCGAGCGAGAGCTGGGGGGGGTGGGGGGAGGGCAGCGAGCGCGAGGGGGGTGGGGGCAGCGGGAGGCAGGGCGGCCGAGCGAGCCCGAGCGGAGGAGCGGGGAGCGGCGACGCCACCCAGCCGCCGTTGCGGATCTGCAGCAGCCGCCGGCGGGGCGACCCAGCCCGACCCCCTCCCCTCCCCCTCAGCCACGAGCGGCGGCGGCGGCGGCCGGAGGGAGTTGGCGGCGGCGGCCGAGCGGAGGGGCTGAGCGGGGAGGGAGGGAGGGCTGAGGTGTCCCCCCTGCCGGGCGGAATCGGGGGCGGCGGCGGCGCTGGCGGCGGCCGTGGTGGTGGAGGCGGCGGCGGCGACGGTGGAGACGGCTGCCCTAGTGGGAGAGGCGGCGGCGGCGGCCGAGGAGGAGGGGGAAGCGGCGGCGAAGGGTAAGCGGACAGCGCTGCGGGGCCTCGGCGGGATCCCGGGTCTCGGCTCTCCCCTCCGCGCCCCGCACCCCCTTCGCCTGGAGGGGGCTCTGCGGGCTCGCCAGGCCCCTGCGGGGCGTCCGCTCCTTCCTCTCACTCCGCCTCCCTCCTTCCCCCGGCGGCGAGGCGGAGAGGCCCCCCCCAGCCCTCGAGACCGGGTGGGGGTGGGGAGCATCGGGCCGGGCCCGGGCTCCGGGGAGCCTGGGGAGGGGGAGGGGGAGACGCCTCCAGCCGGTGGCCCGGGGGAGCCGGGTGGGGGAGGGCGCCGGGGGTGGGACTGCCCCTGCCCGCACCGGGGTCCCGGCCCGCCCCTCCGGCCTGGGTGAGATGGGAGCGAGGCGCGGAAAACTCCTTTCGGGGAGCTCGGTCCCAGGCGAGATGACCGGCCGGCGGGGTGTGGGGACAGACCCTGCGCGTCCCGGCGGGGCGGGGGTCTGCGGGAGAGGGTGTCCGCTCTGCCGCGGTGGTTCCCCGCAGCCCTCCTGCAGCGGGCAGCGGGCCGGGCAGTGATGATGTGGCCCCTGCATTTCACAAGATAATGGTGGCTTTCCGTTGGCTCAGCCTCCGACCCGAGCGGTGTGCCTGCGGCGGGGCGGCCGGACGGGGCGGGGTGGTGCTGCGCAGGTGACAGGTGTCCGTCCGGGCGGCCGATGCTGTGGCGGGGCTCGGGCGGAGGTGTGTACAACGTGTCCGGGGCTGTGCGCGCGCGCGCGCGTGTGCGTGTGTGTGTGTGTGTGTTTGCCGTGTTTCACTCCATATATAGTATATTTGCGATGTCAGGTTCCTGTTCTTCAAGTCCGCTTCATTGTTGTGCAGAAATTTTTAACATGTTTTCGATAAGAGGGGTCCTAAGAGAGCGGGGCGGGTTTGCAGCTTCCCCGGGTGTCTCGGGTCCGCGCAATTCCGGCCCCCGGGGTTGGGCGGTTTTCCCGGCCCCGATCCGCGGGAAAGTTTCTGGAGGCCGAGGTTGCACGCGAGGCAACGGGAGGCAGTGCAGTTTTGCATCCATTTTGTGTGTTTTAGGTGAGCGTGCCCGGGTCGGAAGTGAGGGTCAGGTTGCTGCCCGCGCCGGGGACGGGACCCATCGTGCCGCCGCTCGCGCACAAGAGTGCGGGGCTCGTCCTGCAGCCTCAGAGTGGCTGGGAAGTGGGGTGGGCACGGGACGGTGTTTTTGCTTTCAGTTTTTACGCTGCTGCTGCTTGCCACGCTCTTCACGCAGTAGCAGAGCACTGGTGCCTTTAAAAACAGACCTTTAACCTTTTTGTTACGGTGAAATCGGGAATGGTTTTTTCTGCTGAAGGTTGGAGACTTCAGATTTTGAAACCAACTGCATTCTCGAATAAAGGAAGATACGCTTTTCATCTTACTGTGTGCCTTGGCCGAGCACATGCATTAGAAACAATGGGAGGAATTGTCACATAAATGAGCTACAAATTAGGGCCAAGTTAGTTTTTTAAGGATCCTGCAGCTTTTGAAAAGCGTCCATGGCACGAATATATTGAAGGATGATATTGTCAGTGTGTTAACAGGAAATAGAGCAAAAATTCCAGTGATTCAGAACTTCTGTTGGGGTTTTTCCCCCCCTCAAAATCAACTCAGTTTTTAATAGAGGGTGCTTAAGATTTAAATCTTTAAAGGCTCAACTGAAAGTTAAATGTGTTAATTAGATGAGTAAGTCATCCACTGAACATACTCCATTATTTCATTTTTCTCTTGGGTGCATGGAATAACTTTCCTGCAGTTTAAAAGTATTCTCAAAGGACACTAATGAAATGTAGCCTTTCAGACCTCTCTAGTGAACTGTGAGGTTGTAGAAGCTATGCCTTTGTAACTCATTAAGAAATGGGAAATGGCCACAATCTCATATATTACAGATTCTCTGAAAAATAAATTTTAACTTGGATCGATTCCATTTGATTGCAATAGTACCTATACATTTGGTCCTCTCTTCAGTGGAAAGAAGTGCTTGCCTTCAGCTAAGGATATTGTTTGGAACTTGCATACCAGTTATTACACTTAATGAAAGGAGGAGGCTTTTAAATATTCTCAGGAGGTAGGTATGTTCTACCCAGATCCCCAATTCTGTCATCATTGGTTATTGCTTCTCTGACATTGGTAACACGTTACACTTGAGAAATGTCTTAACATGATTGGTCTCGTGTGTCTTGATAGAAATAAAAGTTTATTCTACTTCTGTAGTTTTCCCTATAAGGAAAATCCTTAAAATACTCTTTAGTATGAAATGTATGTACATATCTATGAACATACTGCATTTTGAAAAATAGGTGTAATATAGGTTATTTACATGAAACTCACATGAGTTTCATGCCAAAAAAATCTGTGAGGAATGTCTGAATTTTCTAAAACAGCATTTTTTTTTAACTTACATGAATTGATCAAGACTAAAAGTTTATTTCTTATTGATCATCAACATACTTTAAAGGGAAATAATTTGCCTTGTTACAGATGTTTTGGAAAAAAAGTCCCTGATAATCTTTACAATATGTAGCGTTCATAAGTAGAACTGTAATTCAGAACGACTTCAATTCCATTATATCTCTGCTTGACTAGGCGTCCATGACCCAGGGGAGAACAATAGTAGCAATTTGCCTTGTTTCACTTAGGTTTTCATTACTTGACCCATCAAAAATGGGGACTGTCTAAATAGAAGGATAATGAGGTAGTAACAGAAGCAAATGTGAAAATTGGGGCAAAACAGTAGTCAGAAGAAGGCAAGAGGTAAGATACTGGTAGAGGGTTAGGTGAAGGGTTTGAGGCAGGTGGGCACTTGGAGAAGTCAGTGGTGGCTGCCAAGCACAGGGGAGAGGATCGTGCTGAACTGAGACTCTTGACTGTGGATGTCATCTTGTTTTAAACTCTGCGTTAAGATGGTAAGGATTTGGGGACACTGAAGTTGTGTGAAATTCGAATATATAAACAGAGGTCTGTCCCGAAACTATTGAACCAGTGTGTCAATATAATTAAAGTTTGTGCTCAATACTTTCAGGACAGACCTTCCTATGTTCATATTTATTTACCTCTGGCTTATATTTCCAAAATATCTTCTGTACTTTGACATTTTATCTTATTCTGAGCCTTAAAAAAATCAAGAACACTTGCTTAATCAGCTAAAAAAATAACTGTACTTTTTACATTTTTCTTTAGTTAACCATTAAACTTGACTATCTTGAGAATGGCTTTTTCTTTGTTTTCCAAGGATTCCAACCTTCAAAACACTACTACGTTTAGTAAGTTGTACTTACTACTTTAGCCAACTCCATTAAAGTTATGCGTTTCACTTAGACTTTTGGATTTTTATTGATTCATTTTTCAGAATATGGTTAGTTTCTTCATCCTCAGAAAAAGGCTACTAACAAGTTGATGTTGCAGAAGATCAAGTCAGAATTGCCACAAAGTAAAATCATGGGGCTGTATACCCATAAAGTATCCCTATGAAAGTTGATTTAAGGTTTGGCATTTAAAAGTAGATTTGTTTGAAATTTGCTTATGTAGACACTCCTACCTCCTGACAATGCTTGACAAATGAGGCTTTGCTGTATGTGACTTTCTGATTGATTTGCCTGTCATTCCTAATGTAAAACTTGAGTAAGAAATTCTGTTGTACTTATTATCTATTTCAGTTCAGCAATTGGTATCAAGTGAGTGGTAAATTTCTTTTGACCTTTAATACCTTAATGTTAACCTCTTTAGTGCTTCCTGCTTAGTAAAGGAAAGAAGAAGAAGGTAATATTTACTGAATACCTATTGAGTACCCAGCTTTCATTTATTTCACAAATATTTATTGAGTACTAACTATGTGCCAGGGACCTTCAAGATACTGCAGATGTAGTAGTGAATAACATAGACAACATTTTTGTCCACATATAGTTTGCATTTCAGCAGTGGAAAGTATATATATATAAGTAAAATATAGTATGAATTGGAGAAAAAAATAAAACAGAAAAAGGGTGTTGGGGAATGGACGTAGCTTGTTTATTCTTTTACTACTGTAATGGATCTTATCCTTGCTTTCAGAAACAAAAACTGTCCTATACATAATTTTTCCCTTCTATTAAGAGTACACTTTACAACTTGGGAACACAATTCTGTTTGTGCTTAAGAATTACAGAGTTCCTGGGGAGGGGAAAAGAGGGGAGCAAAAAGGGGATGGATATAATACAACAACAAATTTTAAAATTAAATAAAAAAAAGAATTACAGAGTTTCAGTTAATAGCAATTTTCTACTGTTAGGGCTTGGGAAAGCTGCTTTGTGGCTCCATAGAAAATTTGGAGTTTAATATCCTAGTGGCCACCCATTGATTTTGTGATTTGCGGTCAGTAACAATGCCTTAGCTCCCCAGACTTTTATTTCTGTAAGATGAATTATAATATTCCTAAGGTTGTTGTGATAATAAATTACACATTTTTGGTAATGATAGGGAATGGGCTCAGTTAAATTGTGACTTTTTGTTTACTGCCTGTCCAGAGGTCTATAAAATGTGGTTGAAGTTGGTGATCCTTCCAAGTTCTCAAAAGACTGTGTGGGCTATATAATTTCATATACACTTGATTTGAACAACTAAAGAAGTCTTGTCCGATAGCATCAGGTTAATTAAAATGCAACTAACTTACAATCACTAGTACTTCCAGGGGAGTTTGTACATGTCATCTAGTCAACGTGATATGAGTAAACTTGCTGTTTTCCTTTTCCTGGAACACTGATACATCTTATCCTATAGAATGGTGAGCTGGGTCTCTGGCATTTTGACGGGTAGATACAGATGTTGTGTAAGATTCCAATTCATGAAAATACTTGTAAAACCTTTAGTACAGTGCCTGGAGTACTGTAAATAATAAAAGTTTGCTATTGTAATTATTTATTATTCCTTCACTATGTGAAGAAAGGTTAATTCAGAGAATTTACAACTAAGGAAAACTTTTACAAAGATAAAAATAATGTAAATGTGAATGAGTGTAATAGCCAATCAGATTGCAGTTGGTTTTCATGTTTTGATAGGGAGATCACTAAATTGAGTTTCTCAAGGATAAATTATGTTTTATTTTCCCTTCAGTCCTGACTTCACCTTATCTTCGTGGCTGGCCTGTAGTTAGAAGCTGGAAAGTACTGTGTTGAATGTTGAATGGTTCCTGTTGATAGTTTTTCTGAGTCATAGCTCTCATAGTCAGCATCTCCTGAGTCCGAAAAGTGGCTCACTACACACATCTTTGACTCTCATTTTAAGCACTGGCTAAGATGTCACGCAAAGTTTTCTGAATGCCATTTTTAAAAGTCTAGCCAAAAATTCGAAAAATACCTCAGAAATTGAAAGGAAGAACAGTCAATCATTTGCAGCTAGGTTAGTCTTCATTAACCCATTCCCTGTGAGTTGTTGAAATGAAAGTGAATAACAGTTTAAAAAGCAGGAAAAAAAAAAATGCAGGCGTAATTATTTGCTCTCAGTTGCTAAAAGACAGCTTAGTCTTATCTCTTCAAGGCAGTTTCAGTGAAACTGTAGGTTGATACTCCCTTTATGAATTCAGTGGCTCAGTTACTTTCTTAAATTCCTGTGATGCGGGGAATATTGGTATTTTCACAGAAAAGGAAAAACTTTCCAACCCACCCTACTTTAACCATTTTGTAGATGTTTAAGACCTATCACCAGTCAGCCTTTTCCTGTTGTGTGGCAGCTATCTTCTGCCCAATGAATAAAAAGTTTAGCTTTTCTAAATACCCATAAAGGGATACCCATACTTTTCATACTTCTTTCAAGTTCTAAGACCTTTAGTCATTTACACAAAAGATTTCTTGGCTAAAAAAATATCCCCAAACCATGGCTGGTGTGGCTCAGTGGATTGGCGCCGGCCTGTGAACCCGAAGGTCGCTGGTACAATTCCCAGCCAGGGCACATAACCAGGTTGCAAGCCAGGTCTCCAGCCAAGTCCGTAGCTGGAGGCAGGTGAAAGGCAACCCATACATTGATGTCTCTCTCCCTCTCTGCCTCTCTCCCTCCCCCTCTCTCTGAAAATAATGGATAAAATCTTTAAAAAAAAAAATCCCACAAACATGCATAGAACAAATTGCTTTATATTCAAATCTGATACAACACAATACTATTTTAGGAATGATAGAAATATATGCGATTTAATATTTTGATACTCTTGTGGCTTGTTTTGAATTGTAACACCATCCCGTTGGGAAAAGATGATACTGCTTAGTATTAGTTTAAGTGACTTCAGAAAGAAAATCTGATTTATCCACAAATAGGTACAGCACAAACAAGGGCATTTTAAGAATTTGTAATATTTTAATTGTCTTGTTAAAGAAAATGGCATTCTTGTTTCACTTAAGAAGAAAAGCAAAAACAGTCCTAGTACAAGTCACAGAGCCAAATAATAAAATGGGAAAGGTCCTTTAAAGAGAAATGGGAAAAGCAAGAGTAAGATATGAAGAATTTAACAGATTTTGGTGGAAATGAAGAATGTCCCAATTGTTGTTAATAGAGTTACTCAAAAGAACTAATCTGTTCAAGAAAGTGGGTGACCCCTGCAACCAACCCCCTACCCTCAGCCTTACCAAAACAGTAAGTCAAAAGCAATGCCACATTTCTGAATATTATTACAAAGATTAGGGCTACTACCATCAGGACTTGAAAGTTACTGTAGGGTAACTTTGGCCATTTAACTTGCCTGTTTGGCTGGTGCAGAAGACAGGTTCTGGGAGAATAAATTATTGCAAGAAAAAAATAAGGGAAAGTAATGTTCAATTAATAAATTATACTTATTCCCAGGTTTATTAACTTCACATTCATCTGAATTATTAAATAATACTGTTGTTTTGAGTTTTAGCTTAAACACTTTTTCTTAACACTTAAGAAAAGTTTCTCTTAACCTTTAATATCTTTGTTAACTTTTTTAGTATTAGCAGAATTAAGCACATCACATGTTTCCTGTCACCTCGCCAGCCAGGCAGGCCTAGAATATGGCTTGTTTTAATCAGTATGGAGCCAATAGTAATTGAGTGGAAAGATTTTCCATTGCCTGTCAATGAGAGAAAATACTTGGCCATGTAAATAAAAACTTGAAATCAACATCTTAAGCTTGCAAAACATATTTCTCACATAGGCAAGTGTTGTTTAGTCAGAGAAATAAACAGAAATAGTAATTCTGATATGAACTGGAGCAACAGGAGTTTTCATTTTAATTTTCTCAACAACTTAAGGAAAATGCTAATTTTGAGCTGGTCTCTGTCAGTTTGTCAACCTCCACCTATTTAAATATCTGAATTTTAACATGTTGGGAATCAGTGAGATGTAATAAGAAAAGACCTGGGCTTTAAAGTCAGATGAATGCAAGTTCAAATATGAGTTCTATTGCTAATTATAATTATGTGATCTTAAGCTAATTACTCAAATTCTTTGAGCCTAGGACTCTGCCTGGTAGTTGTAACTATATTATCTGTATTTTTTTTTTTAATGTGTATTCTTTATTTACTTTTAGAGAGAGAGGAAAGGAGGAAGAAAGAGCAGGAGAAACATCAATGTGTGGTTGCCTCTTGCACGCCCCCAACTGGGGACCTGGCCTGCAACCCAGGCATGTGCCTTGGCTGGGAGTTGAACTGGGCAGGCACTTAATTCATTGAACCATACCAACCAGGATCATTATCTGTATTTCTCATGTTAGTTGGCTTAGAACCTATTGGAACCTAGTAGGCATTGTATTTCTCATGTTAGTTGGCTTAGAACCTATTGGAACCTAGTAGGCATCAATAAGTACTAGTCAAAATGTAAAATATATCCTGTGATATCCTGTGCTGCAGCTTTTCTTCCCTGTAACTTACATTATCTTCATTTTTGAGCACTTTCTATTTAGTAAAGTTTAATTTTTAGAAGTGTTAATCTTTCAAAGAGAACAAGGTGAACTATTGTTCTAGTTACATTAGAAATATGTAGCTTAAATAATGGTAAGTAATTTTATTGGAATTTTGCTTTGTTAGGTTTTTCTTCAGGGTACATTTTTCCTCAACAGGTAGAAATGAAAAAGAAATAATTTTTATACTGTTTAATTTGCTGGAACTCTTTAGACCAAGGATGAAATAAAAAAAAAATCACCTATTTTTTAATCACAAAATAAACATGCAAATTAGTATTAATTTTTTGTATTTGTCTAACTGTTCCTGTGAAAAAGCCCATATCTTTTATTTGAAAGTAGTCTACAACCCATAACTTAATTCTTTTATATGAAAAGCATTAGAAAATTTGCATGAGTCAGATTTTGAAACCACCTCAAATATAACTTAAATATACTTTAAAACGTGTGCCACCTTATCTTATAAAATCATCTTTGTACTTTTTCTGTTTTAAGTTGCTAGTTAATATTATTTCTGTCATTTCAACAATATTCCTGTCTATGTCCATGTTTATACTCAAAAAAAATAATAGTGCTAAGCTTCCCAATGTTTCGTACTGGATTAACTGATTTTTTTTCTTTGATTTTTTTTTCCCTAAAATGTTTTTATCGTAATACATTGATTAAACTGGTTTGATTGTTGTAGAGTATTTCTCTACTCATTAATGTTAAATGCTGTTTGTATACATACTTAATATTAATAACACATTAATATTACCATTTGTTTTTTGATTGTTCAGTAAACTTTGGACCGCTTCCTGTTAATATAGTAATCTAGAAAGTTTATTACTGTAATGTAACTCTTAACTGCTGTGGTTATTGTTGAAGCAGTTATTTTAAGTAAAATGTTTATTAAACATTTTAATAAATATGTTTAGAACATTTCATAAGTATATACGTGAAAGCTCTAATTCTAGAGGCAGTAAGTACTCTCTGATCTTCCACACATTGCTATTTTTGTGCAGTCTTTAGAATAAATCTAAAAGCACAAATTGTGCTGAAGATCCCGCCATTAACTATCAGATAGATAACTGTGGTTGCAGAAAAAAAATGGTGAGATAAGATATTGGTCTTCTCAGTCTTATTTTTATTACTGAATAGTTTCGTTGTTAGCAAAGTCAGCAGGTGGTGTGAAGGATTATTTATATGTATAGCACGAAAGTTTTAGTTTTCATCAAGTGTCATTATTCTAAAACATTTTAAAATTCTTTCGTATGGGTCACTTAATCCCAGGAATAATTAGACCATCAAGTTAATTTTGCTTTCTTGCCATTTGCAATAGTTTGTCTTTATGTGACCAAAAAAAAAACAACAACAACAAAACCCAGTAATCAATTGCATAAAAATTTAAATTGAAGAAACCTCTCTTTGAAAATTGATATTCAGCCTTGGCTGGGTGACTTGATTGGAGCATCATTCCATAATTGAAAGGTTTCAGGTTTGATTTTCAGTCAGGGCACATACCTAGGTTGCAGGTTCAGTGCCACTCCCAAGCATGTGGGAGGCAACTAATGTTTTCAATGTTTCTGACACTTCTCTCTGTCTTCCCCTTCCGCTCTTTAAAAAAAAAAAAAAAGTGTCCCTGTGTGAGGATTTTTATAAAAATTAATATTCACCTTCTTCCTTGGTGCTGCCTAAGGAGGTGGCAGCCATCTCTTAGCACCATGGCTGCCTTCAGACCCCTTGTGAAGCCTAAGGTTGTCAAAAAGAGGACCAAGTTCATTTGGCCCCAGTCAGACCACTATATCGAAATCAAGCAAAACTGGTGGAAACCCAGAGGTATTAACAGCAGAATGTGCAGAAAATTCAAGGGCTAGACCTTGACACCCAGTACGGGTTAGGGGAGCAGCAAGGAAACGAAACACATGCTGCCCAGTGGCTTCCGAAAGTTCCTGGTGCCCACTGTCTGCGAGCCTGCAGTGCTGCAGGAGTGCCCACCCTTCTCCACTGTGGACAGGGCAGCCCAGCTGGCCACCAGAGTCACCGATCCCAGTGCCCAGCTGTGCAGCGAAGAAAATGAATAGACAGATTGTGTACACCTTTATTTGTGTTAATGAAACCATAAAATTCCGCCAAAAATTTAATATTCCTATTGCCATTCAGTGAACTGTTCTTTTATGCTTTCTGTTTTTTACACTAGCATTTCCTGATCATAGGGTTTTTTGGTGCTAAGTCATCACTAGAAAATAGTTATAGAAAACTCAAAAGTATAGGCAGGAGAACTTGCCTATTTTTTAGGAAAAAAAAATGGAATTCAAGTCCTGGACGGTGTGGTCCAGTTGGTTGGAGTGTCATTCTGTAGCCAAAAGGTTATGGTTGGATCCCGGTCAAGACGCCTACCTGGTTTGCAGGTCCAATCCCAGTCCAGCAGGAGGCAGCCAATTAATGCTGCTTGCTGGCATTGGTGTGTCTCTCTCTCCCCCTTCCCATCTCTAAAAGCAGTGAAAAAATGTCCTCCAGTGAGTATTTACAAAACGAAAAGGAATTCAAAACAGAATGTGCATTCCATTGTAATACCATTGAGCACAAATTATGGTATAGTTGCTTGGTTAATTTTTAAAAAGCAGTTAGTGACCTGATAAACATAGGTGTTTGATAAACATAGGTGTTTGATTATTTACTCTTAGGAAGTTAAACAGATGAATCACAGGTAAGGTAATTGCTAGAATTGAAAAGAAAAAGTACTAAAAGAAATACCTGAGAGATCATAGTCAAAAGTTGGTGAAATACAGGTATTGCATATTTGCATTGAATAAGTTGCTCTTTACCTTTTGACTAGCATGTATGTGAACTGGACTTAACTACGTACTGTTTGTCACTTTATTGTGATTTTCTAAAGAAATAGAAAAACAAACACATGGAAGTGGGAGTTTCAAAAAATACCCATTTCTGTATAGACAATTCTAGTCTTACATATAAAAATCTATTGACATGTATTGATTTAGTTTACTTTTGCTTTCAGGTTTTTCTCTTTCTTGAGATTTTTTTTGAGCAGAGATGATTAGTTGTCCTGGGTGAGACATCCTCATTCTCTTCCCGTGATTTTCCCCTCATGATCGATGGTATGAATTTACAGGCTGACTTCAGAGCAGCCGCTGCAGCTCTGCAACTGGAGCTGCAGCTCTGCAACTGGAACAAGAAGTACTTGGGTGGGGGGCGGGTAGCTGGTTCATGGGAAAACTCAGCTGGTGATCTTAGCCAAACTAAGCCACAGGATTGGTACTTCAACTTTTCTAGGACATCACATGATTAAAGAATAGCCAGAAAGTCCCTAGTTTGTTTCCTATGCCTTCTATAGCACACCTATCAAAATGTCTGACTACTCCAAGAAATCGTGCCTGGCTCCTCCTTCCACTAGGTCCCATCTCTGCATTTGCTATTAGTCTGTTTAAGTCACTTATCCAGTAGTTTGCAGTCCTACTCCGTGTCGGATACTTTGCTTCGTGACAAGGGTGGAGAGATGAGTTGGGAGAAGAGAGGCCATTTCAGTCAGAACGACATGTACAAAGAATGGGGGAGGTAGGAAAGTTTACACGTATTCAGCAACTGTGAGCAGCTCCACCAAGCATTAGGCACCAGGAAGTGATAGAACATTATAAGACAGAGTATGAAGGTACTTACATGATTTTTAAAGATTTTACTTGACCCTATAAATGATGAAAGGCAAGTGCTTAAATTCACGTTCTAGAAAGATCTCTGCATTGCAGAGCATATTTTAGAAAACAGCCAGGCTTAGGGGAGAGAGACAGATGTGTGACAGTTGATAAGGAGCTGAAATGGGGCTGTGGTTACGGAAAAAGAGGAGGTGATGAATTTGAGAAGAGAATACTGAGTATGAAGTAAAACAAGGTACAGATCACAGGATGCCCTGGCTTCAGTCCTGGGTGCACAGTGTGGTGTCTGCTAGTCAACAGTACAAGAACACACCAGGGCCAGTAACTGGTGAGGAAGATACTTGAATTCTGTTTGCTGATTTTAAGGTTTACATGGGGGTGGGAGGGACAGGGTAAACTACTCTGATTAGATGATATTTGAGCAGGTACTTGAATGAAGGGATCACGAGAAAACTTTCCAGGTGAAGGCAGTGGCAACTGCAGGGGCCTTTAGTGGGCACGTGCTTGCAGTGTGCAAGGGCAAGGCCAGTGCAGCCGGAGCTGGGACAGCGAGGAGGGTGGATGCGACCTGGGTATGTGCTTTTCATGCAGCAGCTTTAGATTGTAGTAGGGATTTTAGACTTGACTTGGAATGAGAGAGAAAGCCACAGAAGGGGTTTAAGACATGCTCTATTTCCTTTTTCCCCCCACTCTTAACACAATTTGGGGGGGCAGTCATTGTGTGCGTATAGGTCTGTATCATTTATTATAAGTTCATGTAACCATTGTTAAGTCAAACTATCATAAGTCAAGGACCGTCTGTATATAGTCTTACCTTTCCCTCAACCTTAACCCCTGACGACTGATCTGTTCACTGTCACTATAATTTTAGTACTTGGAGAGTGTTATGTAAATGGAATTATACAGTATGTTATTGTAGGCTTTTTTCACTCTTCATTATGTCCTTGAAATCTATCCAGTTTGTTGCATGTATCAATAGTTCCTTCTATTTTAATGCTAAGAAGTATATCATTGTATGACTATACTACAATTTGTTTAACCATTAACTGCCTGAAGGACTTTGGGATTTCCAGTTTGAGGTGAATTTGAGGTGATAAAAATAAAACTACTATGAACAGTTTTGTACAGGTTTTTATGTGAAAATGCATTTTTAGTTTCCTACAATAAGTCTCCAAGAGTGCCAACTGCTAAATTGTGATAACTTTAAAAAGCTGCTCCTTTTCCAGAGTGTCTGTGCCATTTTACATTCCCACCAGCAGTATACACAAGATTCAGTTTCTCCACATCCTTGCCAGCTTTAGGTATCATCAGTATTTTTTATTTTAGCAATTCTAATAGTTGTATAGTAGCATCTTATTCTGGCATTAATTTGCATTTCCCTAATGCCTAATGATATTGAATGTATATTTATGTGCTTCTTTGCTGTCTGTATCCTCTGTGGTAAAGTATCTATTCAAGTCATTTGCTCATATTCTACTGGAATTATTTCTTACTGAGTTTACTGAGTTCTTTATATATTCTGGATACAAGTTCTTTTGAGTATGTGATTTGTAAATATTTTCTCATGGTCTGCTGCTTATCTTTTCATCCTTGACAGGGGCTTTTGCAGAAAAAAAAAATTTAATTTTGATGGTATAATTTACCTTTTTTTTTTTAATAGATTGTGCCTTTGTTGTTCAACCTAAGAACCCTTTGCTTATCCTTAAGTCCCAAAGATCTATTCCTGTTTTCTTGTAAAAATTTTCTAAAAGCTTTATAGCTTGCATACATAAATTTATAATCTGTTTCACTTAATTTTTGTATAAAGGCATGAAAAAAATGTGTTGAATTGCATTTACACCTTTGTCAAAATCAGATGGCTATACTTGTGAGAATATACTTCTGAATTTTCTGTTCTGTTCTTTGTGACTATCCTTCCAAGCAGTAAGTACTGTCTTGATGACTGTCACTGTATAGTGAGTCTTAAGGTCAGACAGTAAAATTCCTCCTAACTTAATTCTCCTTTTTCAGAACTGTTTTGATTTTTCAGCTCCTTAACACATAAAATTTGGAATCTGTAAATAAATCCTGCTTGGATCTTGGTAGGAACTACATTAAAACCATAGATTAATTGGGAAATAAACAATTTTATTTTGTTGTGCCTTAATCCATGAACATAGTATATTTCTCCTTATATGTAGATAGTCTTTGATTTCTTTCATGAGCATTTTGTAGTTCTCAACACACACCTTCAACATGGTATGGTTTGGTTTTAGATTCATACCTAGATACATTTTTTGTAAATTCTACTGAGTTTTTTATTTTGGTTTTCAATTATTCATTTCCATTTTATAGCAATAAGATTGATTTCTGCGAGTTGACATTGCTAAGCTAAACAATTCTGTTTTTTGGTAGATTCTGTGAGCCTTTTTTTTTTTTCCCTTAATTTTTATTGTTGTTGTATTACATCCATCCCCTTTTTGCTCCCCTCTGTGAGCTTTTTAATAATGTGTCTGAAGAGAGACAGCTTTACTTCTTCCTTTTCCATCCAGGTGCCTTTTATTTCCCCTTCTTGCCTTATTACTCTGGCTAGTGTTTCTAGTACTGTGAGTAATAGGAGCCATGAAATCAGATGAGCGTGTCATGTTTCTGATCTTAGGAGAATAAATGCTGTCATCCTGTCACCATTAAGTACATGTTAGCATACTTACTACAGCTAACATGTTTTTTTGTTTGTTTTGTTTTTGTGTTTTTGTTTTTGTTTTGCAGATGCTATCTATCAGGTTGACAAACTGTTTCCAGTTAAAGAGTTTTATTCATGACTGGGCACTGAATTTTGTCAAATGCTTTTTTTTTTCTGCTTTAACATAATCACAGGGCTTTGCTTTTTGAAACTTAACTGATGGTAATTTTTTTTTAAGATCCATCCTGGCTGCTCTACATGGAGTAAATTGTGGGAGTAAAGCAAAGATGTAAGCAGGGAAGCCATGTTGGAAATTACTGCAATAATCCAGATGAGATGATAGTGGCTTGGACCAGAGTAGTAGCAGGTGATGGTGAGAAGAGGTCAGATTTGAGATTTGTTTCAAACCCTGTGCAGCAGGAATTGCTGAGGCATAAAAGAGAAAGCAAGGATGATGCCAAGATTTTTGGCCAGAGAAATTGGCAGTAGAATGTTACCTTGGTACTACTCATTGTTAGTTCATTCTGGAACTTGTGATGAGTGCCAAAACCGACAAGTACCAAGCAAGCAACAAGTGATGAAACATTTTCTCTTGTGAGGTGGCTTCGTGACTCATACAAGTTCATAGGACTCCTAAGCAAGGTGCTGAAACTTTTTTTTCCCTCATCAAAATGCGCCAAGTACCGAGATATAACGAGTTGGTGTTGAGTGGGTTGAGGAAGACGGTGAAGTTGCAAGTTTAGGGTGGGCAATAGAGAAAATTTGGGACAACTATAATAGAACAACAATAAAAAAAGGCAGACAAAACTCAGTCACAGACAACAATATGGTGGCTACTAGAGAAGACAGGATAAGGAGAAGTAGTGAAGGGTAAAGGGGATCAAATCCATGGTGTCAGGATTTGACTTGGGTAGTAAACACAATGCAGTATACGTATGTTGTATTACAGAAATGAATACTTGGAGCCAATGTAATTTTGTTAAACAATGTAACCCCAATAAATGAAATGAAAATTTTTGAAAGCAAAACAAAAGGATTTTGGGGGCATGTTAACTTTGAAAAGCATTTGAGACATATAACTAGAGATAATCAAATAGGCATTTTGATGTACAAAATAGAATTTTGGCAAGTAATTCAGGGTAGAAGTAGAAATTTTTGAGTCATCAGTTGAGGTGATGGATGAGAAATTATAATGATATTTATTAAAAGCTATGCTTATGACCTTTTATTTTTACTGTACTGTGATTTAAGATTTATTAGTAAAAAGCCATATTCTCCTAGCATGTGAAGAGCTTTGTGAAACTCTGGATTAGTTTTGTTTACTACCAAGCTATTGTATATCCGATATTAAATGCACCAGAAATAGTGTGATTAGGAGACAACTTCGGGGGATATATATTTATTATAACTGTATTTAATCATATTTGACAGACAGATGGCTAAACAGTAATATAAATACATGTCCTACTAATTTCAGAGCTTTGTTCTAAATCTTTAAAATGAAGTAATGCTGTGTGTGTTGTGAAAAGCATGGTATGATTATTGAGTGCTTAGATGGCTTTCTATGGCAGCATTTCTTTTGTACAGAACAAAGAGATAGGTCAAAATTAAAATTAAAAAATGAATGCAAAATAGCAAGTAGAGACACAGATTTCTAACTCAGCCAGAAATCAGTAAAGGGAGATGGCAGTCTTAAGTTTACATAATTGGTAAAAATACAAATCATCTGAGTTCCATTCAGATATGCTTACTTTATTAAAGTATTCTGGAAAATATTTTTTTAAGTGTCGTCTTTTCTGTTGTAACTGGTTAACTTTGTTAACGTCTAACGATAATTTCTTAATCATCATTTATATATCTCTAGCTCTTTGTTTTATTTCACAGGTTCACCATATTGTAGTTAGATAAACATTCTGTTTACTTTTTTAGTTTCTTCCACTAAATGTAAGCTTCTGCAGCATTAATACAATGCCTTGGCACTTAAGCACTGTAAATATTTGTGAATGGATGAGTGAACACACACAATGCTAAAGTTGAAAACTGGTGCACTTGCCTGCTTTTAAAGTAAAGGAGTTATTGAGATTCCAAAGAACGGATGGACTATGGTCAAATGTCTTCTCAGAGTAGTACCTTATGCTTTCAAACATTTCTTTCCTACAAAATGCACCCCTATATAGCAACATTACTAACCCTAGGTCAGTGAAGCACACATTTGGCCTTTTGTTATTCTTTTTTTCCTAGTGGTAATGGTTTTATGCAAAACCATCTAAACTTTGTCCCAGACTTCTTGTGTCAAATGAAGCACACGTTGCAAATAGTAGCCCAAGTTTAGAATTTAGTACATTAGTAACGTGTCTCATAGGACATTTCCTGTGTACATTTTACAAGAAAGTAACATTCATCTATCTTCTTTCTATCTAAATCCTTCACCTTACTTCCAGGTAGAGGGGAGAGGTTTTCTCTTCAGTAATAATTACAGTTTAGAAAGTACCTTTTATCCTTTGAACTTTACTAGACAAAAGTACCCTGAGCCTTTAATATCCCAATATAGATTTAAGCACCAAGAAAAGTTGTTTTTAAAAGCCACAGTACTTTATTTCCAGAGCCATAGTATGTTTGTATGTACACGTAAGTATGTGTATATTGTTAGTCCGTGACCAATTAATAAAGTTTATAGGAATAATGGCTTTTTCAGTTATTCTTGACACCAACATAGTAAGCATGTAAATTGTTGAGTGCTCTGTGTTTCAGGCATTGTGGGGAATAAGGTAAGGGAAGGGGTTATATAAAATAATCCTTATTCCTCTGTGGGAAAGAGCATTGTATAAACTGAGTCTGATCTAGAGATAATACCTCACATGATTATTGGGAGCATTGAATAAATGCATTATAAATCACTTGGCCCCGTGCCTAGCACGCTATAAATTCTTTTTTTGTTTGTTTGGTTTTTAATCCTCATCCTTAGACATGCTTACTGATTTTAGAGAGAGGGAAAAGAAAGGGCAGAGAAAAGAGAAAGAAACATGTTGGCTGTCCCTACTACATGCCCTGACCAGAGACTGAACCTGCAATCTAGGCATGTGTCCTGACCAGGAATTGAACCCAAGACCTTTTGGTTTATTGGGCAATACTCCAGCCAACTGAGCCACACCAGCCAAGGCTACATTCTTAATAAATATTAGATACTTATAGAAACATTTTACAATTGAAAGACCTTGAAATTGTATAATAGTTATTGTTAAGCCTTTCTTCATTTGGCTCTCTTGATTCCACTTTTTCCTGCATTTTATCTAACTTCCCTGACCCCTTCTTAATAAGTTCTTGGTCTTCAAGTCTTCTCTCTTCCTGCCTAGCCTCTTTTCTGTTATTCCCAAGGTCAATATCACCATTTTCTATTGAAACTCAGTAAAATAACATCTCTTACCTCTCTTGGGGAAAGAGATTTCTAGTTTCAGGAGCTGTAAACTTTGTTACCACTATGAAATATAGCTTAGAAAGGCCTAGGAGTGGAGTAAGGCATCAGATAAGAGATTATTGTGTTACTGTGATTGTCCAGGTAACAGGTACCTGAAGAACAAGGATGTTGTGTGAATAGAGAAAGGGATGATTGCAAGAAATGTTTGCAAATGATTGGTGGAACTTTGCTGTTGATTGTATATGGAGGAAAAGAAAAATTGAAGACCCTGAGATTTCTAGCCTTGAATCATGAATTTCTAGCTTGAATATTAGTAATTAGTTAATTACTAATAATTAACATAGAGATACATTATTGGGTAGGGGACAAGATGACTTTAGGTTGCTAGAATGGCATTGTAAGGCTATTAATTTATTCATTTCAGCCCTACCCCCACCCCTGTCCCCTTCACCCATTCACTTCCCTTTAGGAAAAGTAATTTCTTTTCAATCTCACAACTAGCGGTAAGAGCGTGAAGTGTGTACCCAGCACTTTCTTCTTCCCTACCCACATTTGAATCATCATCTTCTTTTTGTATCCTTCCCTCCAATGAAAATTATTAGATTACTTAAAATAATATTTACCACCATCACTACTCCACTTCTAGGATATTGGTAGATAAATTGTATATTTTTATATAAAATAAGTAACTTGTCAGAACCTTTTATGAAGTGTGTGTCATTAAAATATTAATCCATCAATGAGTAAGGAACACCTCACTCATCTAGTATCATTAGGTAATAAATATTCTACATAAGATAATTGAAGCATCCCCAAATGTATATCTTTATAGATTTTATATTGCCTGATTTTTGTTTTATGTATACTATGTAGATTTTATATATACATATTTTAATAGCTCCAAAGCTTTTTTTTTTTTAATAAGTTATTGCCTTCTGAAATGGAGAATGTTCCCGTGCCCCACACTGAACCTTTTCTGAAAGACAGAATGGCGTTTTGTTTCAGAGTTTAGAATGAAAGTCAGGAGCTCCAGGTTTTAGTCAAAGGTCTAACAGAAAATTCCTGTGTGAGATGTTTTGTTTTTTTACCCCCAAATCTCTCGCATCTGGAATAGTGCCTGGCATGTAGTAGGTGCTTAGCAAATATTTTTTAAATGAATCATTGTTTTATGCCTGTTTTAGCACTTTTTTCCTGATTTATTACTTGGAATTTATTACTGCTTAATAAATAAGCTTGTGGATGTTTAATATAGTAGGAGTATTTAGATTCTGATTAAGGGTGAACTAATAAGCTTAATTTATAACATCTATTTTAACTACTCAGTGGAATTTTTGGCCTTTTCTGAATGTATTTTCTGCTACTTAAAGTTGCCAAACAAATGATATATAATATATTTTATTTACTAAGAATAGTTTATTGCATAGTTTTATATGTCTGTATTATATGTAGTCAGTGTTCTGTATACAAGTATGTAGGTCATATCCCCAGGGATCTTCTACATTAGATGAAGAGACAAAGAAGAACTGTAAGAAAATAATTAACTGTTGGATCATGAAGCCTTGACATAGAGGGTACATTAAGAGTTCTAGGAATATCCCTGGCCCATGTGGCTCAGTTGGTTGGGCATCATCCCACAGAGCAAGGGGTCACCTGTTCGATTCCTGGTTAGGGTACATGCCTGGGTATCCAGTCAGGATGCAGATAAGAGGTAACCTGTTGATGTTTCTCTTTCCCTTCCCCTCTCCCTTGGGGGAGGGGGGGAGGTTTTAGGAATAGAGAGATTCATGGGGGCTTAAGCAGTAGAATAAGGATTCAAGAAGATGAAACTTGAATGGTTTTGAAGAGTTAGTTAAAATTTGGATGAGCATCAAGGTGGCAAAATGCCATTCTAAGCATAGTCAAGAAAAAAAGCATAAATGAACATGTTTAGACAATCCTGACTGGATTCTTATGGGTGAAAGGAAAATAAAAGTAGGTGGATTTAATATAAAGGGTTTTACTCCAGTCTGCCTGACCCCTGAAGGGATCTGCGGATAGAATTTAGAGGAACCCATGCAATTAGATGCGGGGTGGGGTGGGGTGGGGGGGCATATTTTTGCTAATGATAACATCAATTGAAATTTAGCTTTCCTTCTATTTTAATTTTAATCAATAGCCATAGTAGTATTAGCAGTCCCTTTGACTTTATTACTAATAGAAAAGGTGCTGATATTTTCATACTAACAATTATGGGTATCTGTATACCCATAATTTATACAAATTACTACTTTAAAATTACAGTTGTTGTTAGACCCTGTTAACAATAATCTTTTTTTAAATTTAGTTTTATTGTTGTTGTATTACATCCATCCCCTTTTTACTCCCCTCTGTCCCCTTCCCCACCCACTCACTCCCCTTCAAAGTCAATCCCACTTGTCCATGTCCATGGTTCTTCCATACTAGTTCCTTGCCTAAACTGCTCCCCTTCTTTGGACCCTGTTACATTTTAATGTGTTGAGTGTTGTTAAAGAAGCATATATATTAATGTATCACAAATACGAATTTTAAGGCAAAAGATTTATATAATCTGAAGAGAAACCAGAGTATGGATTTTTAAAACACTTGATAACTTTCTATATAACTGGTTTTCTTTGTAATCATATTTTATGCATTTAAAACCTTTCCTATTTAAAAAAGTTAACTATTTCTCTAAAGTACTCTATCTCACGCATTTAAAACCACTGGGGGTGAAAACTACAGTGCTATGCAGACTGCCTGAGGGTCCACGACACCAGATGCAGAGGACCCAAACTGGAGAAGGCACTGAGAACTATACCAGCAACTTTTGGTCGAAGCGACAGTCAAGGAGCCTAGGAAATTTTTCATGTGTTTGTTTTGATTACAGAATAAATACAGGTTAATTTAAATTTTTAATTTTATTGTTTTGGGGGGGATAAAATTTTTTCTATTGAACAACAAATATACAACTTGGAATGGATTTGAGGCAAATTGTGCTGTAAGCAGATTTTCTTTTAAGTGGCTAAACAAAGTTTAAAAAGCAAGTAACAGTAAAAGAAAATGTTCCTGGAATAGGACCAGCAGTACAAAAAAATAGTGTAGGAGTACCTGGATAATTCATCCGGTTTACAGTAGTGCAACTATTAAGTACACATTGTTGACTAGTCCACGCAGTTACAACTCCACACTTTACCAGCAACATGTTGGCAGTTTCTAAAGAAAATTACTTAAAAAAAGGTGTAACCCAGATGATCCTTTGTTTGACCAACTCCACCTAAGTTTAGATGTGCAGAAGGGCTTAGATATATCAAGCCACATGCAACATGTTACTTGATCAATTTTCTAAAATAAGGTTTCAGGACAATGACAATAAGGGAAGAAAACATGGAGGAATGAAGTCGTAATTACATGCATATTTTTTTGACAAGCGGGGAAACCCTTTGCAGATATGTTACAAAGAAAAGACAAATAAACAATTTTGTACAAGAAATTTAACGCATTCTGTACAATGTCTTCACTTTGCTGTCATCATTTGTACAAACTCTTCATAGTTTACTTGACCGTCACCATCAATATCTGCTTCCCTGATCATTACATCAGCCTCCTCATCTGCTAACCTCTCTCCAAGGTTGTCATCACACAGCGAAGCTCTGCTGCACTATTGTAGTGATTGCCACCCTTATCTAACACACGGAGTGCTTCTCTAATTTCTACACTGTGGCTTTCGTTTTTCTTGCCACCATTGTCAGAAATTCCTGAAGTCACTTGTGCCATTGTCATCAGCATCTGCTTCTTTAATCATGTCCCGTAACTCTGCTTCTGTGGGATTCTGCCCGAGACCTCATTACAGTTCCCGACTCCTTTGTTGTAATAGTTGCATCACCATCCTTGTCAAATAGTGAAAAGACTGCGTTGAATTCTGCAGTCTGCTCATCAGCCAGTTGGTCAGCCGTGCTGGACACACTACTGGCCTCCAAGATGCGACCACACAGCCACTCTGCTGGCTTGCTCCACTCGAACTGATTGTGTTTAAAAAGAGGGTAAACCTCTTTTAGCTCACAACTATAGATAAACTAAGGTTTCACAGGTGAAAATAAAATGCATCCATAAACCCACAGTCACTTTTGTTACTCTTACTGTGTATCTGTTCCTATTAATTTTTCTTCATGGGAGTAAAACACATGAAGTGGTTATGCAGGAGCATTTCTTACTCCGCTATGCTGTACCTGGTAGGTCAAGTGGGAACACATTGGTAGCAGGGGGAGGTAAGCTATGGGTCTGGTCATCCATTGTGGATGATTAATGCGCAGTATGGCAGCAGTCGGGGTGGAGTGTAACTGTAAGTCCCCTTGCAGGGCCGAGTGGTAAATGATGGGGTTATATGGGATTGCATAAGGGAAAGGACCAGAAAGAAATGAATAGGGTGCCTGAATTGGGGTTCTTAGCATAATACTGTGCAGTTCCACTATACCTTATCTGAAATCCAGAGACCAACTGTGTTTTGGAATTTTTTTGAGTTTTTTAAAGGTAACGTGGCATATATAGTATATTAACATACATTATGTAACATCTCCAGCAAGGTGTAAGGTATCACTCAGTAAGTAAACACTAATACTTATTTCTGGAGTGAAACATGGAAATATTCACAGTAAATAGGCCAAATAAAGCCTATGAATAGCCTGATAGTAGCTCAGAGATTTTTGCCACTACCAGATAAGTTTTGACAGGAAGTTTCATGAAAAAAATTCTTTTCAGTCCTTTTTAGAATCCAGTACTGTGGAAACAATTGTAGTACATGTCTTGATGGTAACATCCAGTGAGGAGAGTCTTGGGAATTGTATAAGGAGTAGTAGTAATTAAATGGGTGAGATTTAAAGGAGCCAAGAAAGGCAAGAGAAGAAAGAGCTTAGGTAATTTTAGTTTTCAGACTCAAAAAAGAAAAAAAAAATTGGTACTTCTGATAAAAATGAGGTTGAGGAGGGAAGCTAGTTAGGAAAGAGTTTAAACTTGCTTCGCATGAAATTATCTTTTATTTTTGATGTATTTCATATCGTGGGTAAATGAAAAGTTCAGGTATATTGGAGTACTAAATTTCCATTTAAAATAAGCTCTTAATTTTCAGGGCCTTCAGACTTGCAGGTTGGAAGTGGTTGGAAAGGTGTTCCTGGATAACTAAGAATTGGGGCCCTGCTCGCCTTGAAAATAGACTAAAAGGAGCCGAGTGAGGTACTTGTCCCGTAACAGTATTCTTTTCTGTATAGTTGCATTATTACGATGGCCATATTTATATGATGTGAATATATTCAGAAGCCATTGTCGCAGCAGCTGACATGCTTTGAACGCTTACCATGTGCCTAGCACTGATCTAAGTGCTTTACAGGAAGCAGTCTGGGGGTATCCATTTCTGCCCTGTGAATTGGGTCATGCCATCCTAGGTGGGAAGCATTACCATAGGTAGTGGTGTGATACTGATTCCTAGTTCACTTTCAAAATCTGAAATACAGATAACTGGTGCGTGAATATATAGATTTGAGTAGGTTTAAACTGCATTGTTGTTCTGTGACATTTCCAAAAATCTGCTTTGATAAATGGACCCCCCCCAATATGTTAATACTGTTGTGTAAGTAAAATTTCTTAGAAATAGGGTCTAGTGTTTCTTTAACAAAAAAGAAGTAAGATGGATAATTACACTTAAAATTAGTTTAACTTATTGTATATGAAGTATGCATTTATTTTATGATTTATAAGGTTTAAAAGGCAGGTTTTATACTAAACTTTTATTCAAATTCTGCTACCAACTTGTATATTTGAACTTTGTTTTTCTTCTATTAAATAAGGATGTCGGGCTATATAATCTGTAAGGCATCTCTCAGTATCAAATTCTATGATTCTGAGTACATAAGTTCCATCAGGTAGAATAGAAAATTTAAACTACAATTCAAGGCAGAGCCTCCTTAGATTATACTCGAAATGTACGTAAGATGCCAGAGGAAGAAGTTAGAGAACAAATGTCATAATTTTGCATTTTACATTCTTTTGACAAACATAAGAACAAACATAGAAATAAGAACCCTGGCATACTAAAAGAACATGCAGTTCACGTTTTCAAGAGAACGATCAATAATCCAGTTAGTAATCAGTCAATCAAATTAATAACAATATAGGAGGAGGAACCCCGAGCCTGGAATTAGAAAGCCACAGATATATTTCTGGCCCTAACTCTGCTGCTTATTGGAGTTTTGATCATCAGAAAATTGATTTTCTGAACCTTGCAAAGGGAGAGTGATAACTTTCTAGCCTTCCTCTATGGTTTTCATAAGGATCAAATGCTATGGTAAAGTGAAAATGCCTAGTAAACCTTAAAAATATTTATAACATTTAAGTTACTGCAAAAATGTGGATGAGGATCCTTTAGAGGTTGGAGTTGGTGATTATAATAAAACTGCCCTCAAGGGAGGAAACTTAAAGGCCGATTAAAACAATGTTGAGGCCATAGTGTAAGTACTCAGTTGGTAAGGTAGTCACGGCATGAGCGGTAGGAGACACAGGGACCGGCATAGCATATTTATTCCTTACATTGCCGTTGTGGTTTTTTGCATGCATGTTTATGTTTCTTACTGGATTGGAAGTAGGTTGAGGGTAGGAATTGCAGCTTATTCTCTGTTTACTCAGTGTGTTGAATAAATAGCAATTTTAATGCATGGCTTTGTAAATAAGTACTTGCTAAACAAGACATAAACATGTCCATAGGTGGAAGGGAGAGATTGAAAAGAAAAATGTGCCCTAGCTGGTAGCACAGTAGATAAGGTGCCAGCCTGTGGACCCAAAGGTCGCTGGTTCGATTCCCCAGCCAGGGCACATCATCAGGTTGCAAGCCAGGTCTCCAGCCAGGTCTATGGCTGGAGGCAGGTGAAAGGCAACCATACATTGATTCTTCTCTCCCTCTCTGCCTCTCTCCCTCCCCTCTCTCTGGAAATAATAAATAAAATCTTTTAAAAAAAAAGAGAAATGTGAAATAAGGGGGTAAGATCCGGAGCCAGATGAAAAGTGTTAGTCTTACTACTAAAAGACTTTTCCCCTGAAAAAGCATCAAACCTAGGATGTTTTACCATTGAATTTCTTAAAATTCATTAAGCACCAGGTAACTGTTTTAGAACATAAAGGAAAAAATGGTAAGCTTCCCAGTTCTTCTTGCAAAGACAGCATAACATGATAAAATAGGAGCATGAAAGACTACACATGCAAAGCTTATAAAAGTTGGTGTAAAAAGTATGTTTAATAAGACTATAAAACAGAATCTATCATTACTATAACAGGATAATACTATAATTTGGATTCATTCTAGGAACATAATGATAAATCAAGTTCGTATTAATAAGTGAGAGGATACCAAAAAGAAAAATAATAATAATATGTATTTCAGATAAGAACCCTCAGTGAAACAAGAATAAATTAATATACCTAGGATTTTATATATCTCAGACCAGAGTCAGCATTTTTATGGTTGAATTCCTATTTTAGTAGTGAAATACGAAATTCCTTTTAAAAAGCCATGAATCAAAAACGATGTGGCCTGCATTAGTGTTATATAACGTTGTCTTGGGAGTGCTGACCACTATAATTAGATCCCCCCCAAAATGTAATTATTTGAAAGGAGGTAAGTTCATTATTTATAGATGACTTTGTATATATGGGAAAGCCAAAAGAATCAACTAAAATATTACTACGAGTAATGAGAGTTCAGTACGATAGGAAGTTAATCTAAAGTGGGCTTTTGTTTGTTTGTCTGTTTTTGTTTTGGGTTGTTTTTTTTTTTTTAATTTTATTATTGTTGTATTATATCCATCCCCTTTTTGCTCCCCTCTGTCCCCCTCCCCACCCACCCATTCCCCGTAAAGTGTCTGTTTTTTTGATGTCCATTAAACTGAAAGCCTTTTCATATGGGTTAATGAATGGGAATCTTCATTCTTAAAATACTTTGTTGGTTTTTCTTTTTCTTTCTTTTTTTGTTTTTCCCCCCTTGCTGTTAGGGGAATGCAACAGATTATTAACATCAGATTATTTACATCGCTAAGTAAATTGTAGCCTATTTTGAATAAGACACTTTCTGTGTTAATTTTTAAAACTACTTTGAAATAAAATTGCAGCAGTGAATACATTTAGAATGACTTTAAGGAATTTTTTTTTTCTTTTTTTTAATTCCTGTGGCTTTGATACTTGCCCTATTACTTGGTAATGCTGGGGAAGATGTCATCTGATCTTTGAGCCATATTTGGTAAATAATAATTTTGTGTGGAACCCACTGTTCTATCAGTAAGGAAAATTATTGTACAAATGTAGGGCTTTTCTTTGCTCTTAAAGTATTTACTAACTTCAAGGCCCAAGTTATATTGTGTGTTGATTCTTTTGGTTTTTAAAAAGCACTGTTCCAAATCTGTAACCTTACCAAGAGATGTGTTGACAAAAGTATTTTCTATTTTACTTGGAAAAGAATTACATGTGTTCTTATTTGCCACTAAATGTAAATTGTTATATTTTTATTCATCATTAGCTCTCAGAATTGAGTTGTCACACATTTACTTAGTAGTAGTTCTACAGTCAATGATGATAAAGTGGTTCTGTCTCTTAGAATGTGATGCAAATGAGCTGTTTAACACTAGATCTTGTTATTACACAACTGTTGCTTTAGCATTTATGAAAATGAAAACTTAAGTATCCCATGTTTAGAACAAAAAATGTTTTATTCTTTAATAATGCAGAAAATGTATTGAATACCTACTACATGCCAGATTGTTAGGTGCTTTATATACTTCAGCTAATTCTGTGACAATCCAGTGAGGTGGGTGGTGGTATCCCATTGAACAGAAAGGAAACTTCTGCAGATAGTTTTAGTCCAAGGCCATACTGAAACCAGATTTGCATCTAGATCTCTGTCTCCCAGATTTTTCTTCACCAACAATATGCCATCACAAAAGATCGAAAACTTACATTTTTCTTAAAAACTACTTAATTCTATTTTCCTTTGTTGTATTACGAGTTCCTAAAAATGCAGGGAGTTATTTGAATCCTTGCCTTCACTGTGTGTGTGTGTGTGTGTGTGTGTGTGTGTGTGTGTGTATCCTGTTATAATCCTCACAATCACCCATTATTTGGCAGCAGCAGGCAACTCATTTTATTTTGACTGTGGGGATTGGTTTTTTGGAGAAACTCCTTAGGGTGCCAGCTCCCCAAGTGTAAGGACCATGTTTCCAGGAGCTAGTGATGTAATTAATACAGCAGTCTACCCCTTTTCATATCCTGGCATTTCTGTAACTTGTGTACTTGCAAGGCTTTTTATTTGTTTTTCAACAAACCTAATGGAAAAATTTTTTTTTAATCATTGAATCTATTTTGGTAAAGGAAGCACAAATTTCCAGTGTGGTTAAGAACTACATCTTAGGAGCTGTTCTTTGCCTCCCTCTTTAAGAATTACCAAGTTAGTTTTTTTTTTGTTTTTTTTTTATTGGAACTTGACATTTAATTCAATTGTTTGGATGTATCTAAAACATTTTTACAGAAACTTCAGTGAGAATTGATTTAAGAAATTAGAGGAGTAATTAGAAGATGACTGTAAATAGTATAGTGAAAGAAAAAAGCAAAGTGACCTGAAAATGAGACTTTGGAAAGTTTTACCATTGAAAATGGGTTTATTGTTTTTCTCTTTTTGTTATAACCTATGGTCTGATATTGGATAATCTATTGTTAAAAGCCACAAGAATCTTCAAAGGCTACTGTTTCGATTTCTAGAATTGGGAGTATAGACTAGAATTGGGTAGATTAAGATAATAATTTAACAACATAAAGAGCATCTCCTGGTAACTTGTAACTTCAGGGACCCTCTTTCCCCTTCGGAACATTTTATGGGAGAGACATTGGGGACTGCTTAACTGCTATTAGATCTCATAATGTTATCTGGTCACATTTCTTGTTCTGCCTGCCTCTAGTTTACTCTAGTTTCTCTTCTGCTTTCAAGGCCCCAGACCCAGTTCCTGGACCTGCCCTGGAAAAGAAGTATCCAGTAGAGATGAGCTCACTGCAGTTACTTAATTAAAATTTGTAAGCTGCAAAAATGGCAATGGGCCAACCAAGAACAGCTACAATTTGAATTTTTCTATTTCCAGGTATGCTAAAGTGGATGGCACCAGTCAAGCTTAGCCTGTGTAATTGCCTTACAATGAAATCTTTAATAACCAAAATATTACTTTCAAAATTTGTGGTCCTCTTGCTTTAAAGTATAGTATGATTCCTAACACCTAGGTAACTTGGGGGTAGTATTGACCTTAACATACCTTTTGCTTGAATATTTCTAACTTAACTTGTTTGTTAAAAGTAGCAAACATCCAGAAACAATTTAAGAAAAATAAATTTGAAATGCTATTGAGTTAAGCCCTGTAAATGTACAAAAAGTACACTGGTCTTCATTGAAAAGCAACATTAACCATAATAGAACTGTCTTCCTTTAAGAGTGTCCTATATAGAACAAGTAATATAAGGAATTAAATAACTGAGACTAGTTCTCCATCCCGGGTTATTTCTGGATACAACCAATTACTATGTAGAACTGTTACCTGAAAAATTTAATTATATTATAAATGTAAGTGTATAACTAATATTTACTATATTTTTACTTGATTGCTCAAAAGAGAATTACCCTAGAAAGCCGTAAGTATTTGGAATTACAACAAAATGTAACAACAAAACTAAAAATTGAGGCTTGCAAGTTGCCTTAGATTTTAACCAAGAGAACACTACCTATGAATGATTTGAGGGTTAAGGTTAGTTGGCTTTTAAGGACATTTATGCTTTGGCCAATTTTATAGATTTAGAAATACTCCATAAAGGTGTTTTTTACTTACTAAAAAAGATAACCGTGCATATCTTTTTTATTTTAAAGATTTTATTTATTTTTAGAGATAGGGGAAGGGAGAGAAAGAAATGTTGATCTCTGTTGCCTCTCACATGCCACCAACAGGGACCTGGCCTGCAACCCAGGCACGTGCTCTTACTGGGACTGAACCAGCAACCTTTCAGTTCACAGGCCAGCACTTGATCCACTGAGCCACACCAGCCAGGACCGTATTTTCTGATTTTAAACTTAAGTTCAGATAGGTTATAGATGACCCAATATCAAACAGAGGAATTTTATATTCCTGTTGTGTTTAAGAGATGATTCAAATAGTCCAGCTTGGGCTTTCTATTCCTCCACTGTTAATGCATAACAAATTTAATATCAGCCAATCTAGTCAGTATTAGGCCCTTGATTATGTGCCACATTATTTGTTTGGTATTGAGAAGCTTTCATCTGAGTGTTGAATTAGAACTGGAAAGGGAACTACTATTAGAATTATAGGAGCATTACTATTAAGTGGATTAAAGGAGAAATTGAAGAGGAAATTGCATCTTATTTTCAAGTCTTACTAGTTACCACTGAAGCTATCAGTAATGATAAAAATATATCTTTATTATTGAATGCAAATTGTGTCTAAAGCACTGTGCCAGGCACAATGATGATGTCAAAATGAAGAAACCATCTAGTGGGCTTACAGACAAGTAATTATGTAAAAAAGTATCATAATAGAGGTACAAATGGTGTAGTTGATGGTACCAGAGAGAATCAATTTTGTGAGGTAATGTTACTACTGAGCCTTAAAGGATAGAAGAATTCTTTAAAGATAGTGACAAGAATATTTCTGAGTTATGGAAATGAATGTATGTAATATATTCCAGAATTTGTGAGCAGTCCAGTGTGCCTAGAAAATAATGAGACCACAGAAAGATGGGAGATGGAACTATGTCATACATACTTTTGAATGTCAGGTGAAGGAGTTTGATTTAATTCAGTAAATAATGGGGATACATTGAAGATTTCTTAGCTCTGGTATACTTATATCAGTGAGTCTTTTGAAAAGCTGAATGTGTCAGAGCAAGAATTGCTTGATAAAGTTAGAGATTAGCAGCAGTAATACCTAATAAAGGACAGCATTTATTATGATGGGTGTGAGGCATTATGGATGAAGAGTTTTACCTTCAGTTTCTCATTTCATCCTTACTACAGGAATGTTGTGAGAAGTAACTGAAATAATGCCTATCAGTCATTCAGCATAGGACCTGGCCTATAGTAAGTGCTAAATCGTAGTAATTGTACTGTAAACTCAGAAAAGTATTCTTATCCACCTTCCTGTGTGATAAATTTCTATTACAGTGTTGCATCTAATGGAAGACTCTTAAGCTTAAGATAATAACAATAAATTTCTACTACCCCTTTACCTTTTTTATTTAACATTTAAACCATCTCATTAGTGGATGAGTACTGCCTCCGCAGATTGAGGGCTGCATATTAATTCATGTTGAGGTAGAGAGAGAGAGAAAGAGACATCTTTACTCTCTTTAAACAGTAGATTCTAAATTAGGATGCTAAGCATAGAGATACTCATGGATAAATTAAATTAAAACATAACTGTAGCCCTTATCTGTCAAGCATCCCAAAAATTGATCATTGCTGCAACTATTTGCCAGTAGCAATTTCAATATAGATAATATAATCTTTAGGTATTTAAAAGTACATATAGTTGGCTAAATACAAGTACTTCCAAGTTACTCTCCTACCCCACATATCAGAATACAGGTAATATTATATGGAAATATGTAAGAATGAGTTTTATAAGGAAAATATCTGGTCTAATTATCTCAGTTGTTTATAAATAATTATATAAGTAATACATGCATATATATATTCTTAAAAATAAAAACATAATAGAGACAACTAAATCTCCTTGGACCATCTTCTATCCAGGGGTCCCTTTCCCCATCCTCCTCTTCAAAATAATTAGCCATAGCCTTCAGAACCTTAACTATATATCTTTGGTATTCTCATTTTAAAAACACACCCACACACAAATTGGTTATACATGGAATTTTGCATTTTTTTTAAATTTAGTAATGTTTTATAGGTCTTTCCATATAATTATTTGTATATCTTACTCCACTTAAAAAAACATACACACACAATTGCATGGTATTCCTTCGTCTTGCTATACAATAATGTTCTTACTCATTCTTCAGTGGACATTTAGGTTGTTTTAGTAATACGCACTAAGGTGGTTATCCTTGTATGCTCCTCTTTGAATGCGTATGTTTTGTCTCCAGACCTAGATAGAGAGTTAGAAGTCTCTGGTACCTTATTTTTAGTAACTAATTTCATTCAACCCATCTTGCAGCCGATTGTAGTAGCAGTGGGTAAGGACATCACAGTTGTGAACTACTGGCTTAGAATATTGGTCTGCCACTCACCCAGTTGAAACTAGGTATATCTTTTCATATGTCTCTTCATGATCCTCTTCAGTTAAAAAAAAATGGTATAATCGTTGTCTTCTCTGTTTCATATGGGGGGAGGATAAAATGAGATAAATATGCGCTACAAGAAGTCCTATATAAATCTGAATTTTACTAGATTATAGTCTCATCTTTGCATATTTTAGAGCACATCGTGTGGCGTGCAGTAAGCAGTGTTTATGGGATGGGTACCAGAAATGGTGAACCAAAAAAGGGGTCATATCTACAAGGAACTTACAGACCGTTCAGATTTTCTTATATGTATGTTTTACATTACCTGAAATATATATTTTTCACTGAAAAATTTCCACCTTTTCAACCTCATCTCACTTCCTAGCTGCATTACAGCCATAATTGATTAAATTTATCATGTTATTTCATGGCCTTTCCCCTAACACAGTTGTTACTGACTTCTATTACTCATCAAGCAGTGCGTTCTTTATGAAGCTTTTCCTGCCTGTCCCTAGTTCCTGGGTTTAGGCCTTTCTTTCTTTCCACCTCCATTGCAGCTCATGCACCTCCGCATGGCACAGAGGAAATGTTGCTGAAGGAGGGCATGCCCGCCTCTGGAGCTTGGTGGAATGTCATAGAACCAGGCAGCGCCTGGAACTTCAGGGAGAAATTACTCTAATATCCGAATTGAGGCAGGGAGAAGCATGTTGTTTCTGCTTACTTGTGGGATGCAGTACACACGGGGTAGAGGTGGTCGGTTGGGTCTCTGTGATGGAACCCTGTCTGTCTCACCCCTTCAGCCTTACCTTTCATCCCACTATTTCCTTGTTAGTTTACTGCCTGCACTCACCGTTAGCCAGCTACTTGTGTTTTCCTAAACTTGCCATTCTATTTTACTCGTTGAAGTCTTTTTCCGGGTGCAATTACTTAGGTCGGAGATACTCATTTCCTCTTACCTATCCACCTAGTAAACACGTTTTCATCTTCCAAGGACCAGCTTAGCTGTCATCTTTAATGAATCCTTTTTTAAAATTCTCCCCTTATACCAGAATTGACTGGTCCCCTCCTTTTCCCTTACATCTCTTACAACTCAGTTATTACAAATATTGATGTGTTTGTCCTCTCCTACTAAAACGAAAATTTTTTTTTAACATAAACAACTGTGCTTCTATTAATTTTAGTCTTTCAACATGCATTATAGTATTTAGTAGTCACTCAAGTTTATTCAGATATATTCACATGCAATACATATAAAAATATATGAAAAATACATTAGAAAATATTTTATAAAGATGTTAATTAGATGATCACTTTCATATAGTTTACAGTTCATATTTCTTTAGGGAAGAAGTCCTAGATTTATAGATAAGTATAGGATGAAATTCTGATTCTTCTTTATTCATTTATACAATTAAAAATACTAAA